>JBAMHV010000019.1:10958724-10977241 GCA_037177535.1 Pseudomugil gertrudae
GGAATGAGGGTGTGAAAGGAAATTTTGTGTTTGCATCTTTTAAACGCCCCCCCCCCCCCCCCCCACCCCCCCTCTCTCTCTCTCTCTCTCTCTCTCTTTCTCTCTTTCTCTCTCTCTCTCTCTGACACAAACGTGGATACACTGCGCACTCTGGGATCAATCTGGCCACAGCGACTCACACTTTGGCCCAGTAACTTCTGGCTTTCAACAATGCAGAGCACATCACAAAAGTTTGAAACTTTGTGCGCGGAGGTGACGGTGAGACAGGTCACTTGTGACAGCAGCTGTGCGCCCATGGATTAGTCTGCATGTGTTTGCATCTCACTGGAAAGTGATTTGAAGGACTGTGGGACCACCGCTGCAGCGCCAAAGGGAATTCATTGGATTTACCAGAACTCTGAAGATTTACAACTGGAGTATCAGCCAAGCTTTGGTATAATTTAGATGACAGTTTTACTTTCAGTAGCATCGACTTTTGTGTTTTTGTGTTTTATGGGAAACCAGGACAACTGCCTACATACGAAGTCACTTTTGGAGAGGTTGGATCTAAATTACGCACGGGATATTTCTAATAAATGTCAGCCTTTAAGCGGTCTTCAGTTCCCCCATTTCTTTCTATCAGCTCCGACTTAGCGTATCATCACCTGGAGCTTCTACGCGGGGAGTAAAAGAAGAAAAAAAAAGCCTCCCCGTGTTTTTCCGCGCGCCAGCGTGCAGCCCATAATGTGGGGAGGAGGTTTCCCGATATCTGTCAGCGTGATTGTGACTTTGCTCCTGGTCATTATCGACGTGAAGGCCAGCGGGGAGTTCTGCCACGGTTGGCTGGACTCCCAGGACACCTGGAAAGAAGGGTTCCAGTGCCCAGAGAAGATCGACGCAGATGATGCGATCATCTGCTGCGGCAAATGTGAGCTGCGCTACTGCTGCTCCAGCACGGACGCGCGGCTGGATCAAGGGAGCTGCGAGAATGATAAGCAGGCACAGGAGCCCGGGACAGATAACAAAGAGAACAAGAGCTCACGTGCAGGTAGAAGCTTAAAAATATTCATTATAATAAACACAATGATCCATTTTTACTCAAGTATGGTGCAAACAAACTAAAGTTATAAGGCAAGAACCATGAAAACAAATATTAAATGATTCTGGTGTGTTAGATGTTGGGAGATCTATATAAACTTTTGGGAATGGTAGTTTTATTCATGTCAGAAAAAGTCTGACCTGTTGCTTCTCTTTGTGTTTTTAATGGTATGATGACTAAGAAAGTGTATTATAAGCCATTTTAAAGGCTATATAGCTGCTTATGCACAGGATGTGTCATAAATTTGAAATATGACCTATGTGAAGCTTTTCCTGTCATTAACCCAGCAGACTCTCAGTATCACTCAGTGGGCTCATCCGCTGCCTGTCCCACTTGGCAAGGACAGCTGCACAGGAGACAGTGGACCCCCCTCCCCATAAAAAAACCAGTTAGCTGCACTCACAAATGGCTGTGCCATGCTGCTGCACTTTATAAATAGCTGTGTTTGTTCTGTAACCGCACAAGAGAGTTCCAGGCTCAGATCACGCTGTCCCCACGGGGATCAAATTTGGAAATGACCGGATCTTGGACAGTGGCTCACTATGGGTGCTGACAGCCCTGTTCATAAAGCACTCAAATCGTGTTATGTGTCATTTCCTACCAGGTTCCTGTACAACAGAACTCCCCCTCACCCACAGCTATCTCACTGGTGTTAGTGGGATTTACAGCCGGGGTTGTTTCCAATAACACAAACATGTATTTAAACTACATTAAAGAGAAGCGTCATTACCTAAACCAAAGGTAAAACCCATATTTTTCAGCTTATATAGTGGATTAGATGATAACAATACAACTTTTCTCCCCACTCTGGCCCCTCTTTCATCACTTCTTACATTCCCATAAGTTAATCTTCCAGAAAGTCTCTTGGAGCTGCGTCATATCTTGAAAAAAGGTCAACGAGAAGATAATGAAGCAAACAATGGACACAAGAGGAAAGTGTAACAAAGGCATATTTAATTTTTTTGGAGGATATTATGTTCCCTTTGGTCTTGTAGCAACATTTTAAACTTTCATTTACTACTATATACCTTATCACTGCAGGAAGAGCTATATACATTCCACTCAGTGGCCTCCAGCCAAAGAAAAGCTGCTTTTTTCTCACTAACAACAGAGGAAGTGGTATTTTTCCCCATATAAAGCCCAGTTTGCTTTGTGCATTTTGTACATTTTTCATACACTTACAGTCTATCCATCATTTAAGAAAGACACACAAAACAGTGTCAGAAAATAACGGGCAGGAAATTATTAATGTGCTCAACATGAGGGAACATGTGGTATTTAGGAACAGGAGAATGCCCGTGGGATAGCCCAAGGAGACAGAGGGAGTCCAGCCAGCTAGTCAACCACAAAGACTCTGCCCAAAACAAGAGCTTAGGAGTGGGGGCTGCTGTGGCCGCGGCGTGGCTGCCACAGCTCAGCTGCAGCAACAGGTGTGGACGAGTGACAGGGAACAATAGGAAGGCTTCGACTACCGTGTGCACAAAAAGCACATTTCTGCACTCATTCAAGCAAGAGTGGTAGAGAGAAACCAAAAAGGACGATCATTCAGCTATTTTTAACCAGATAGAGGAGGGATGGATACAAATCGGCCTGCTCAGTGGTGGAAAATGTGCATTTACTCAAATACTGTACTTATAATGAACTTATCTTCTGGTTAAGACTGATGATGTTCCTCAGATGTCTGTGACTTGTTGGCAGCTCGAAGAGATAACTTCACCAGAGGGTTTAAAACAATAACTGCTGTCAAGCCAAAAAGATTGAATTGTCTGATATTTAGCAGGGTTACGAAGTTTTCTAAGAACAAGATAAGTTTTAAACAACTTTATGTAGAGGCTCTGCGTGGGTGGGTTCTTATTGATGTTCTCTAGTTTATTATGCACCTTTTATCCTTCTAGATGTTAAACTAATTATCAAAGTAACTCAGTTTGAAGCATTAAACCACTTACAAGTTGGAAAGGATGGAGTTCACAATGTTAGTGCATCAGATGGTTAGATTGTGACGTTTTAACTCTGGGATTGTGCTTCCTGGAATCCCAGTTGGAACTTTTTCGTCTCTGTCGTTGATTTACTGTACAGTGTTGGAGAGAAGCTCTGAAGTGAAAGCAGGGGAGAAATAAGACAAGAAGTGAGGTTTCTTTGTAGTGCAGAGGGGAAAAGAGGGAGTGGAAATTGGGATTAATGGTCATATAAGCGCAAAAAAAGACTCCCGGGGACTCATGTAACCTATACACATCACTATAAAGTCTCTGTTAAGACCAGTTTACTGTTTGATCTGACGTCAATATCGCTTATTGTCCAGAGGAAATGGGTCAAGGTCCTTATTTGTTTCACGTGTCGGTGCTTCAGCCTCCTCTGCAGCCATGTTGTCATGTCTTTACGCCCTATACCTGCAGCTCTTAACAGGTTTCATGCAGTAATCCTCTTAATACCCTGCAACTTTGGATGAGCATTTTGAAAAAGTCATATGGATATATTTCAAAGAATTCAGAGACAAAAGGGAACTGGAGTCAGCTGCCACCATTCTCTCGCTGGTATACAATTTCACTTCATGACAACATGGGTATGTTACAAGCGGAAAATAACTACACCCTGTGGGAACAATAATACCCAAGTAATCACTTATAAAGCAACATGGCCGTTATTGTGTTTGCATGTGCGAGGACGTGAATGAATGGTTGAAGGAAACACCTCAAGAGTGATCTCACCTTAAAGGTTTCAGCCGAATTCACTCTGTGCTTTTACCATCTAACAGAAAGGTTCAGTGAGAAAAATTGGACAGGAAAGTTATTGTTGATCACGTTTCAAAGTTGTTGCTGGAGCGCTTCCTGCTCACTTAACACATTTACACTTGGAAAGCAGGGGCCTTTGCGTATAAAAATGTCAAAACTTTACGTGTTCAATAACACCGACCCAGCAAACCAGACTCTGATTGGGTGAAATGTGAGTTGCAGAATACTTTCAAGTTTGATTTGCAGCAGTTTTAAACAAAAAGAAGGAAAAGGTCAAGGAGAAGTGACTTATTTCTGATTTACAGAGCTGAACGACCTCCCATTCTACTACATTAAATCAGTCCACTCTTTAAGTAGATGCCAACCACCACAGTTCAGCGAGAGTAACTTATTTCCAAAGGCTTAGTCATAAATAGCTGGAGAAAAAGAGGGGTCACAAATATCAACTCGCAGCCGGGCTTGAGAATGTCACCCATTCCAGCATGGGGTCGGGGAGGCTGAGGACACAGCAGGGTGTGGAGGATTAAAACAGATCAAAACAAAGTTAATAACTGCTAATGAGAACCTGCAACTTCACCAAATCCCCTCACACAGGACATCCTGTGCAGAGAGGATAACCACATGAGGATTCTGACATTATAAGTTTGATGTTAATTGTACAACTCACTGTTATCAACTAAAACAGAATTAACTATTATGAAATGCTTTCTTTCTAGTGCCCATCTATGTGCCATTCCTGATCGTGGGCTCCGTGTTTGTGGCCTTCATCCTGGTGGGTTCTGCGGTTGCTGTGTGTTGCTGCCACTGCCTCCGACCCAAGCAGGAACTGTCATCATCAGGTACCACGGGAGGCGGGGCCACTGGCGGGCGCCTCTTGGAAACCATCCCCATGATGGCGAACACCTCCAGGGGTTCCTCATCCCGACAATCCAGCACAGCCACTTCGTCCAGCTCCTCCGCGCCGCCCACAGCCCCCCGTACTGCCCCACCTCCTATGATGAGGGCTCAAGCCTCCTGCTGCCTGCCACCTGATGCCAGCGTCTTCGTCAACATGCCCACCAACTTCTCTGTTCTCAACTGCCAGCAAGCCACACAAATCATGTCACACCAGGGACAGTTCTTACACCCGCAGTATATCGGCTATGCCCACCCAGTGTCCCCTGCCGCAACCTTTTTGGACTCTCAAGTAGGATATAGACACCTCCAATCCCCCTGCCCTCCCCCCACTGGTGGGTCTAGTGTCACTAGTGACCAGAAATACCCTCCTGTGACAGTGTGATGAGGGGGCAGCCTGCAGACCACGCCACCACTTTGTTGCTAACTTGCTAAGTTTAACCCATGAGGGCTGCAGAAGAGACATTTGGGCACACGGTGAGGGTGGGGAAGGGAAAAGAGGCAGGAGTACAGAATCACATGGTTCTGGGTGTCTGTTTATTGTCTCATATGATCTCTTGGTGAGTCACACTGAGCTAAGCTCAGCCTTCAATGGGTTAAGGTGGATGCAAAGGCAAACTGGGTCACACTGCCAAGACGGTAATGATGCAGGTTTCAGTGCAATCTGCAACTCACATCATGACTGTATATGTTTGTATGTTTGCATTGATACGGATGTGAAATGTAAAAACCAAAAAAAGAAAGAAAGGAAAGATTAACTGGGTTATATGTGCAGGAATGAGTGATGACTGGATGATTTATAGCAGCACATTGTATGAAAAAAAGGATATGCAAGCAAGAATATGACCACACGCTGTGTTTATGCCATGTGCACATCTGTGCTTGTGAATGCCTGTGACTGGTTTACACAAAATGGTATATTTTGTTTGTATTGAAAGAATGAGGAAAGAAAGCGTGTTGATAGACGTTAGTACAGTATGTGTGAGAGAATGAGGGAAAGTGTGAAGTGTAGAGGGATGTGGTCTCATGAGTAACTGAGTGAACTGTGTGTAATGGGAAATGCAGGTGGTGTGATGTGAAAAGGCAGTTGCAATCTCCCAGTAGGCCATTTAAACTCTAATGAAGTGAACACAGGACACAGACTGTGACGCTCCACCCAACTTATACAATCCCCTCTCCCGCCACCCAGAAAGGAAAAAAAACACAACACAAAATACCCCAAAAGCCCTGAGCGGAAATACACTCGCAGATCCCCGAATATGACTAGGTGGATCACACGGAGCTGGTGTCTGGTGTTTCTTGGATGTGCAAGTGTGTGAAACGGAGGGAAGGCAGCTCTTTGAAGATTACGGCGTTAATTACACAGCAAAAAACTCAAACAAAAAAAGACACCCCCCCTCAGATCTCTCCTGTGAGAAGCATCTATTTAACACCCACAGTAACACCAGCTTTCCCAGTTATTTTCCATTTACAAAAGGTAGCAAAGTACCACATATTGGTAATCATACTAAAAAAAAAAAAGAGTGTACATATACATATTTTGTGTACTGTGGAACAGCTCTGTCACTGACAACTGGGGAACATGTAGCGATGAATGTGGTGCTTTTCTGTGCGTGCAGCCTGAGATGTCCTTCAATACTAAAACTGGTGTCTTCCTGCACTTCAAGCACAACGTCTGTATGATACAGTAGGCAGCTTGTGTGAGAAAAAAAAGAGCATATGTGAAATGTTGGGTTCATTTTAAAACTGAATGTGGTTTCTTGCTCTAAAATACCATGTTGCAGAAGAAAGGTTTTTCATATGAATTTTAAAAATAAACATTTGGAAACAGTGTGCTGAAAGTTTCAGCGTTTGTCCTCTTGCATAGGAAGACATGGAGCGATAGTTTGTGCTTTAAAAAGCAACAGGGTATGAGTGCCATTTAAAAAAAAAAAGATGAATAAGTCACCTTAATCCCTTTGAAACACCCGCACAAAGAGACACATACTTAAGCTATCAGACACTCTACACATTCAGACAGGTCTACCTTACACAGAAAACACGGTGAATAGCCGTCACACCACCTGACATGCAAAACAAAAACAAACCAGAACAATGAGACAGTTTCAAACTTTGTGGAGGGGTTATTTTTTTGGCAGCGCCTTGCAGAAGTTTAGCTACAGTAATGTGGAAAGTGGAGCAGGCCACTGGATTCACAGGGGAGGAGTTGAAAAGCATAAACGGCTCTCTGGCTCCTGCTGGAGCAGCGGCGGCCCGATGGATTCTCCATACTGCAGCAGCTGTAGTTGGTTTGGGCTGGGCCGTATCCAGGAAGGTGGGTGGAAAAAAGAGGGAGCTTCACTTGAGGAGGAATAATCTCCTAATGGTCTGTCTACACTGACTCTCCTGAGCTTAAAGAGGGAGCGTGGGAGAGGTTTGATTCTGCTAATATATAAAATCATACGCGGCTCATGTCAAATCATATTGCTCTATATATCTTTCCCCTTTTCTAGTTTCAGCATGAAATGTAAACCAAACGTCTCCAGTTTCCCCAGAGCTACGGTTGAACCTAAACCTTCTGCTTAACTTCATGTGCACTCATCTAACAGTCAAAACACAAAGACATTTAGTCAGGCCATGGATTGATTAGATTTAATGATTACGACTCAAATGGACAACCCCGTCATCCTCTCCGCTCTCCCAACCCTTCAGTCTTGCATTCCTGAACCAGGGTGTCCTCAACACGGAGCACACAGACAATAGACTCCACATTCATACAAATCCCAGAGCCAGAGAAACACATGATCCATGCGAGTGTTTCAATTAAATCCCCTCCGTTTTGGATGCCTGTTAGGAGCAGTTCAAGTAAAATATTCTGTCTAAAACATGTCTCCACACATGAGTACAAAAACAGATATTAATGAAAAGGAAATAAATGCATACATGTTAAGGTCATATTTAATAAAAAAAAAGAAAGAAAAAAGTCTGGTACAGAGCAGATATCCAACAGAACTGTGGAAGAGGAAGTGCTAATGCCAGTTATGCTGCTTCAACATCAGCTGATGATGATGATGATCATCACGAATCGCAGGAAATATATAGAAAAGAAAAGGAACTGATATTAATACTGCTGCAGAGATATGGAGCTACTATGAGATGCAGAGATAATGATGAGTTGAAGGGATAAATAAGTGTGGTCCCAGCGGGGTATGAAGAGCTGCAGCACGGTGGTGGTCCGGTTCGGGGTGAGTGTTCTGCCTCGGTGGCATCTCTGCGGTGTTTGGCAGTGGCAAGAGGGCCTGAAGCTGTGATGCAGAACTCCAGCCGGTCCTCGGTCTACACTTCCCTCCTACCCTTTTTTCAAGGAATTCAACCTGTGCCTGGATGTGTGTGAGTGTGTGTGTGTGTTTATTTGGACATCCCCCACTGTGACGGCATGTGATGACAGATGACATGAATCCTCCTCGTGAGCGGGAGATGAGAGGTAACCTTGGAAGCAAACACACGTGGACAGACACACACATGCACACAAACACAGGAGCGCCGGATGCGTGCAGACACACATGCACAGGCAGATATAGACACACTGCAACACACGCGCACACACACATTGACAAAGAGTGGCGTGAAGCAAACCCAGTCTGAGCGGTATACAGATACGAGTAGCAGTCTCCGAGTTTGACTTGGCATATGTGGATATGATCGCTCATGCCAGTGCAGCTTTTGTGAGTTTTAATGTTTGTTCAGTTTTTGGCCTGGTCCCTTCTCCCAACTCTGTCCTCCACGCGCCAACGACTGCCCCCCACACCCGACCGTGACCCCCCTCCATCCCAGCTTGGGGTCAAGTCATTGTTCCAGTAAGGCCACAGCAGGGGTCGGTCACCCGGTTTCAGGGTGCCACTTAAGTCTGTTTCCGCTGTCACCTTGACAACTGGTTATGATGAGCCTGGATCCAAGTGGGGCTAGAGGCTGGGACGCTGACGGGTGGTGTCGTAGGAGCGAACTACCTGGGACTGAGACACCACGCCGTGTTCCTCCTGAGAGAAGGCATAGCCATCTGCAGAGGGTCACAAAGGAACAGATTCACATAAGTGGAATAATTTTACTAACATTCCTGCTGTTAAGGTAGATTAAAGTTTTACTATTGTTTTATGTTACAGCTCTGTCTTCCTCGTATTAAGAGATACTGAAAAAAGATGCACTGAAATGACTGCTTTTTTTCCCTCATGGCTTTTCCAAGCAGCTATGTGATTGGATAAGGAAACTTACGTGTCACAGTCTGCTGCACCGAGTTTGAGCGTCCTACACTTGAAGGTGTTTTTCTAAAGACTCTTGTCAGCAGATGGGCTCGTTCGTTTAGACTGCAAACAGAAGATAAGCAGAAAAGTTACTCCACAGCTTCAGAGCACTGGACTTTATAACTGATACTACACGGCACCAGTGTTAGCAGCTGTATAGGATCTAATTACTCACTGTGCACTTTTTTTAGTATCTTTGATATGAAGTTTTCAGTTGAGATGGGTGGTTTGATAGCTTTAAGGATCTATAAATCTTTAGGGTCTAAATGTAATGTTTCTGAGCAACAAAGTGCATGATACCAAACATAATAAAAAAACAAAAATACACTAATTAAGAAGGTAAACTCTGAGGGAATTAAGGACCAGAAGAGGTGGGTTTGAGTTCAATTGCTTCTGACATTTAGATTCATTCTAACAGTGAGTCTTACAGGCTAACAGGCCATCCAAAGTAAACTAGTCCTCACCTCTTGGCCACTCCTCTACTCATAACTCCCCCCTGTCCAAGGAGAAGAGAGGCTCCTCTGTTCTAAGACCACACGCCGTCACAGCTCCTCTCCTCCTGTGACCAAATCTAACTAAGCCCTTTCTACATATTCCACACAAATGTATGCATATTTATGAATTTTCCTCCTGTTTCGTTGCCATCATTGTAGCCATAACACGTATTCGATGCAGCTTTAAGGACAGCGACCTCCATATCAAGATAGGCTGAAAGAGTATATTCTTTTATCTTCCAGTTTAGCATAGAATTTATGGCTTTCCCCAGAACGAGCTTTATTCTGCAGTGATACGGATCAGTGGACTAGTTATGACCTACTGCCAGCATTCCCAATGCTAACGTTTGGATCAAGCAGTTAGGAAACTCTTCTAAATAAATATGACTTGTGGAATTCTTCGAGAAAAGAGAAAAATGAGGAGCGCTTAAGTTTGCTCAAGAAGTCTTTGGCCAAAACAATAATGTCTGTTAGACAGATGACAGCACTGAGTGACTGGCAGCTGGACAAATACATGAACAGCTTGTGCATTGCTGTGATGTCTCTCGCTGAATACCTGCTGATCCCTAAGAGCCCAAAGATGTGCTCCTTTTGAATTCTTCCTTTGGGACCATCCTCTACTATACCTTTCCACCATTTCCTCTAAAAAGCTTCTTCATATTGCTCCACTGACTCTCTGCCCAGCCTTATTTTCCATATCTGATGAATTGAGACGTTGCAAAGGATCTGATCTTTGCATCCCAAAGACGGTTTTCATGGAGCTCTGCATTACGATGAAGTGGGACACTCATCACATCCCTCCCCAACTTGAGCATACCTCCTCAGCTCTGAAGCAGCTTTAGTCACAGTCTTCTATACATTACTCATAACCTTTGTAAATTACACAAGTAGCTGGGAAATTAATACCAAAATGCTCAATTTAATTACTCATCAAATCAACTGTATTTGTTAAAAACTCCCTTTTAAACTGTCTACATGCTTTTTGTGGTTGACATGCTTATTCGTCAGAAATGCTGCAGTAGCTCATGTTATTGTTCTAACATGGATATTAAAGGGATGTAAAATGGACTAAAAGATAAATTTCTGTCCTATAAAATGTATAAAACTATAGAACTACATAGGCCACTTTTAGCTATTTCACTATTAACTATTACATTTTGTTTTAACACTCCACAAACACCACACGCAGGGCTAAGTCACAGTCTGGGGAGCTACAGTCAAACAGTAAACACACCAGGTCTGTACAGCAGTTCAAATTGGTCCACCTATGAAGAAATTCAGAGGAATGGTGAAAATTGAAGACAATAAAAGGAGGAAAAATATGCAAATATAAAACAAAGAAAGGAAATAAAAGGAAAAAGAGAGAATAATGAACTGAGATCATGAATACCATGCGCATGCTACTAAACAGCAGCTTGCACTGTGGCACGCGGCTGATAAGAGGTCAGAGTTCACGCAGAGGAGCAGTTCAAACCCAGAAGCTACCTCTGCAAAGGAGTTCTGGTGCTACGGGAGCTCCGCCTTGCCTTCAGCCCTGTGGATGATTCCACAGGGGATGCAAAAAAGTTAGATTTTAAATTTTTATGTAAGGGCTGACATCACTGAAGCAGTAGGATGTGTTTCTACTGTAGAGTGAAAGAAAAAAAGCATTTACTAAGCAAATGTGTGGGAACAATTAAATGTGAAGAGAAAATAAATAACACAAGAAAAACAAGAGCATGGATAGTGATGCAACTAAAAATGAATGTGAATTAAGCTGAGAACCCTTGACATGCATACCTGCGGCCGCTGGAATCCCGAAGCACTGCTGCCCCTGGGTCAACGGCCCGTGCCTCCAACTCCTGCACCTCCTCCAGCAGAGTCTTCCTCACAGTGCGACGTGTACTGCAGCGAAGAAATAAGCTCATCAAAACCATGACGGAAAGTCTGAGTGCTTCAATTTGCGGACACATGCGATTCATAAAATGGAACGCGCGTAAGTGATGGCATAGACTCAATATGGGTTATGTAAACAATTCGGCTAAGTTAAACAGTCGCTGTATGGATTTCCAATGTATTTATGTTAAATAAGCTCTACTCACGCAGTCCAAGCAAAATCTTTGAGTAAACACGCAGTAGGCACCAGGATGAGGCCAAGCCAGAAGTGCCAGCACTGCATCACCCTGCCAGCCTGCAATGACAACACACAGACTCCATTTGTTTTTGCTGCGCATTAATTCAGGTTGAAGATGAAGTTTTCTTCACAGCAAACACTAACACTGTGGTGGCAGCAAAGAGAAGTGTCAGAGGGCAGTGAAAGCCATACAGTGCATAGGAAGACTTAGTCAAAATCTAAGCTAATATGTTTTACAGCTTTCTTACAACCTTTCTACACCACAAACTGGCTTAAACACAGCATTCCCACTACTGAAATGGTGCTTCAGAGACACTGAATGATAAAAACTCCAGTGAGTAACCACAGATCGCCCCCCTACCTGTCTCTGTAGTCCAGTTGCAATCCAGCTCATTGACCTACGACCCCATTCTCGGTCTGTCTCCCGAGATTAATCATGCGTCTAACCACTGTCTCAGTTTGTCAGCCTGTCTCTCCCTTCCTACTCCCACACATCTTTCTCCCGTGATTCCCTTCAGTCTTGCTCTTTCACAACGTTCTTTCATCATTAATGACTCTTGCCTCTGTTTCTTGTCCTCACCTGCTTCTGATAATCCCAAAGTTTTCTTCCACTTCACAAACATCTCCTCTTTGGCTAACTGCATGAGATTTGCGGTCTTTAACAAGCCTAACTCAATGTGTCTAGGTATAAATACTGAAGTTAATAGCACCTTGAAGTCTACCAATTCATTACCCATATCATGTGTTTCCTCTTTCCTGTTTTACACGAGGATGAAGAGATCATTTGACTCAGAGAAGAGAAGGTAACAAGGAAAATGAGCCAGGCAACCTCTGCAAAATATCCGTGGCTGTGACCAAACACAAATAAGGCAAGTCACATGTTGGAGACAGAAGATGCAGAGGACAAATTATGTTATGTATTCTGTTAAAGCAATAGAAACAGACCATTAAAGCTACATCACTTTATGATTACAACAGTCACTCTGAGTGGAACTATAGAGCTCCTTTCTATCCTGTGTCCCCCCTGGAGAGATAGAAATATAGATACCATGAGCAGGGAAATAAGAGAGGTAATGGGGTAGTTAGGGGGGAATGATGGAGGGGAGTGGGTAGGTGGGGGTAGCTGAGTGTCTCGGTCCCCAGTTAGACCGAGCAGCTGCAGAGATATCTGACCGCATTCCTGATTTTTGACACAAATTGAATTAATGGGCTGAGGGGAGCTGAGATGGCTCGATTCCTTTGCCTACTAACTCAGAGGGGCACCTCATCTCATCCCAGCATTCATCCTCAGACTCTTAAAACGAGTCTGTGAGTCACTGAGTCCGACAAACAAACAAACACTTTAACCATCGTCCCCATCGCCACCAGCAGCCCACCCTCTTGAGTCAACACCTCCTCAGAGGGCAGTAAAAGGCTGGGGTTCGGGTGACATCCAGCAGGTGCGAGAAGCCCGCTGAGAGGGCCTGCAGGGTATGAACCTCCCCCTGAGGCCCCAGCAGTGCAGACATGGAACACCCAAGAGGTGGCTCTCATAGATGCTGTGAATTAGCTACGGAGAGGGAGGGAGGGGTAGCTGATGTGGTAGAAAAGAGATGTAGAGGGAAGGGCTCTGTCAATCCCAATCAACCCCTGTTATTGAAATGAATGACACATGTTTACAGAGAGCAACTTGCCTGGCCCAGCATGTCGGGAGCAATGGGGATTGTGGGCCAGATGGCAGAGTAGACGGCAAAGAAGAGCATCCAGAGCACCATGCTTCCCCACACCGCCAGGTGGGAAAACTAAATCATAGGAAAGAAGAAAAGAACAAAAGTGAGTTATAAAAAGGAAGATGCAGACAGACAACATGAGGTCAAATAGTTTACATACAGCTCATCCAAATATAGACTACCTTTCCCTCCTATCTTCCTAAGTCTTGGTCCAACTCTGTGATCTGCTGTAAGAGGACGCTGTGTGAATTCCACTGGGACCTTGCTTCATTAATGCCAGACTGTTGTGTGGACAGCTGAACGGACAAAGGTGTCAGCGCCTATCTGTCTATGCTGCCAGTTCTGTTTCACTCCAACAGCGGGTATCACCCAAATAATGTCACTGTCATAGCGTCCTGATTGGTTTCTAGTGTGTATGCTCTAAAATGTATTATATGCAAAATATAGTCAGATTTAAAAAGAATAATTGGTTTGATCATTTTCATTTAGATATGATTCTGCCAACTACACAACTGTCATATATAATTTATGTAAGTAAAACTGACTCATTTAGTTTAATTGTCATTTAGGACATATGCTCACATAAAACAAGTTTAAAAGAAAGGAGAGCAGCACGACTGAGTAATCTCACTAAAACCAAACAGGGGAGAGTAAAACATTTCTTGTGACTTGAATAAAACATTCTTTGAAAAGAACGAGAACATCTGGGCTCAAAGTTAGCTGTAAATTCAATCTGTTTTGCTATTATGTTTCTGTATTTAATATAAATCTAACAGATGGTAGTCTAGCAGTTTTTGGGTCTGTTTTTCTCTTTTGCTCTGAGCAGCTATGACGTCCATTTTTTTTTGCAAGATTAACCTTTCAAAGTACACTAAAAAGCTCTCACAGCTGCTTCGCAGTTTCACAATTAATTTGAAGAGTGATGAAAGTGTTAATCTATCAACATTTAGATGTTTATGTGTATGGATTTATTTCAAATCGTGCAGGGTGGCAATAAGGAAAAAATCCTAATCCCTATGATCTGATTAGATGAAAAGGTGCAGGTGAGAAACTGCACAACAAGGTATAATATATGTAGCCCCATGCTTTTCCTGACTATGAAGCACTAAAACAGTGGAGTCATACCCTCAGACCCCCTTCCAGACCTAGTTTATTCATCAACATTTGGGTAAAATACAGAACATGTGGTTTGGGTTTATTAAAAGTGAGTTAATGTTCCTACCCTGGTCCAAGCGGTGGTCTCCATCCCAGCTTTCAGACACACAGTAACTACCACATACTGCGCACATGCACACACAGACGTACAAAAACAGGAGTGGGAACATAAAAAGAAAAAAAAAAGGCAGAAAAAGGGAGAAGCAGATTAGTTCACTGGCGACTGTGGAGATAATAAACATTCATATTATTTAGTAAATGTCTGCTAAAACATCCAGGACCCCCGCATCCTCTCGTCTATGTACAAAGAGCACAAAAATAAAAACCACAGACATTCTTTGGAGACTCTGGGGGTAAAATGATAGCTGGAGTGTGAGATAGATGAGTGAGTAGAGAAAAGATGGATGAGGATGAAGAGGAGACTGACTGGCTAAACGAGACCAGATTAACTGAAAACTCTGAGAAGTGCTGCAGAGCCGGTTTGTACACAAAATGATGCACAGAGGGTATAAAAGCAAGATGCTTACTGTGTAGACCATATTTCCTGCAAACAGATAGTCATTGCCCTGACCGTTGCTGAAGGGAGAGTCTATAGAGAACAGACAGACATTAGCTTCATAACAAAGATCCAAGTAAAAATGCTAAACATTAACTGGTTTCAATCACTCACCATGCTCCAACATTTTGAGTGGAAACCAAAATAGAATAATTGAATGAATCAGTGCATTGATACAGTGTCCCCAAAACACCTGCAAAACATAGTAGGAAAAGCATAAAACAAGTCAGTGAAAACTAACGACCACATTTGCACCAGCACACGTAGAAATGCATAAAAACAGCCATTCCTCATGGCAACACACAACTTCCTCTGTGTTGGTGCCATCAAAAGTGCCCGTCTGTACTGTAAACACACATATTAGCACACACTCATGCACATACAGTAGTCAAAAATGAAAGCCTTCCTTATACTAGGACTATGAATCTCATTAAGAGTTGTCATGGAAACACTCCAGTCCTCATGCCAGCACCCTTGTTTACTCACTGCAGTTCCAAACAAATAGGCAGCATCACTCATCAGATCCCAGACAACTATAAGTTGGATGAGGAAGTGGAAAAAATACCTCTTTAGGACTCACATGTTTTTGTGTGTGTGTGCATACCTTGGTGTTGAAGCCCTCGGCGTTCTGGGTTATACGGTAGAGCTGCGGGAAGCGGAGCATGTTTTGCTGACTGCACGGCCGGTCAAAAATCCCAAGAGTAAACGGAGGCAGTGCAGTAAATATCTGTAGAATACAAAAACACACACGTGAAAATGTGAGAAGCATGAAAAATTACACAAATGTGATCACTTTGTGTAGCTGCACTGGTTGCTGTTATCAGTCTGTAAATGAGGAAAAAAAGGGGAAGCCTGGAGCCATCAGCAGTCAGACGTAAAGTACACACAGCAATCATCAGAGCACACAAATACACTCAGAAAGACAAGCATGCACACATTTCTGGCACGCAAAGAAAGTAGTGATAAGAAGACAAAGTGGACAAGATTAATTAGGAGATAGAGAGCAGATTACAGCAGCTAAGTGAAAGTGGGAGACAGCAGTGAGATAGGTTGACAAGGACTGGTTTGATACTCACCACATTGTAGAGGCCTATACACCAGCGTTCAAAGAGGATTTGGCCAGAGAATCCATTCACAAAGGCAAACCAGAGCTGAGGTACAAAGACAAGGATGAGAGGAACAATAGCAGAGGGTACAACTGCCTTAGGGAGGCACTGGTAGAGGAACGCGCAGGAAGAGGACAAATGTGTGCCTCTCTTTACATAACTATATATACACATGAGGAAAATCAACTTTGCAGAACACAAGATTGAGCCTAAAGATGCAGAATATAAAAATATCCTCGCATACAGCTCCAGGCATGAAGCTGTGAATGCATTGTTCTTACATGTTTTAGCTCACCCAGACACCACTTTGGGTCTTTGCAGAAGTTAATCTACTGAAGCAATATCTAATGTTAGTCTGGCCAAAAGCACACCTTCATTAATACCATGCGCGCACACACACACACACACACACACATACAAGAAGCATACACAAGCTGATCCGACTACAGATAGAGAAAATGTTTGGGGCCACTGATGGGAGTTGTGGCATTCCTGGGGCATACAGTGGAGCGTACAGCCCAGCGGTGAGGTCAGATACAAACACTTTCTTTCTCTCGCACTCACCCATCCCCCTTGCTCTGTCTCCGCTAAGTGGACAGAGACAGTCTGACCTTTGGCCTGGAGGGCTCTGCTGGAAGCCAATTATGTGAGATAATCATGGAAACACACATATATTTACACACAGGCACAGAGTGGTGCTGCGAGTGGGATAGCAGGCTCGAGGCTGCAGCTCCCACGAGGACCAGCACCTGCTGGCATTCTTAACTTTAGACAGCAGAATAAGGTGGTTTGTGGGTGGGAGCGAACACAGCTGACAAATGCCTCTTATAGCAGGCATGCTGGGACTACAGTGTGCCCCCCCTCATCAGACACACACATGCAAGCAGTAATCTTACTTCCACCAATTCTAAGACCAATACACTGATTTAAATCAATTTCCTGTTAACATACTCAAACTATCACTAAGACTTTACCTGACTTTAATCCTTCCTTGAACCTTACAAAAATTATCCATCCTAAATGCAGTGATTTACAATATGTTGTCCCCAAAAAGCAGAAAGATAAGTACATACAACATGTGTAATTCAAGTACATGCACACACAGCAGCTGACCTCAAGGGCCAAGGTCTCGTCACTGCTGATCTAAGGGCACTTTTATGTGCAAGTGTATGCATGTGTGTGTGTAAAAGAGACAGAAAGCAGACACCAGAAGGGCACCTCGTCCATCACTGTCAGCCGTGTCGACAAACAGCTGCAAAATGTCTCTGTTAATGTAACTGTGTGGGTGTGAGAAAGTGTGTGTAAGGCAGACGGGGTGTGGTGGTGAGGCTCTTACCTCTATTATGTAGAGGACTACGTTCTTATAGAAGCAGTAGAGGATGCACTTTGTGACACGGTTGTAGCTCCATGCCCCGTGGACCAACAGAAGCTTCTCCAGGTAGGAGAACTGCACACCAAAGAAGAAAGGACACAAAAATATAACACAGAATTATATTTTCCGTGTGAGACAAAAAAAAGGCTCAAAGTGAAAAATCAGAGGCAGATGGAGGACAGAGGCTACATGAGGAGAGTTACATGCAAGCTGATGCAAGAGGAGCTTTGTTGACAAAGATAATTTGAGCAAAATGTCCACGACAACCAGGACAAAGACAGTGAAATGTGTGTAAAAATGAACTGATTAGCAAAGATGGCACTTTTACACTCTGAACAAAAATGTTTATTCCTGTTTCACACGCGTCAATAAAAATGACGTTTTGGGGATTTTTCATCTATTTGTCCTGCAAATAGATTTTTGATGGTGTTAACTTTGGGGAGACTACGAGGGTGATGGCTAAACCTTAAGCTATCACTTCTTTGTGTAGCCCATCTGGTTTGTAGGATCACTATTCTGACACAGAAACTATTTTATGTCCTTTTTTTTTAACTGTTTGACTCATTGTGACATCTCTATTCCAAACTCAAATTTAATGAGACTTAATAAAATCCTCTGATCCTTATCAGGTTGCTGAAGCACTTTTAGCAGCAATTACTTGAAGTGATCATTTCCTGTATGAATGTATGAGACACCTAATATTGGAGTGGAGAAATATTATTCCACTCATCTTCATAATGTCGCAGGTTTTGTTGGTATTACTTTATATACAGATCACTTGACAAAGACTGGGCCCTTAAATCACCCTGATACTGTTCCTCTGTCATTCTGTTGTAAATTTGACGCTGTGCTTAGGATAATTATCCTGTTGCTTGACTCCAATTTCAGCCAACTTTTTGCTGGCAAATGACCATTTAACTCCAGAAAATGTTGGTATACAGACCAGGGTGCTCATTAATAAAGCTTGCTTACGCACAAAAAGCAGCGTAAGTGGATTTCTACGGAAAGTTTCTGATTTATAAAAACTAACGTGG
>JBAMHV010000019.1:10998443-11010363 GCA_037177535.1 Pseudomugil gertrudae
ACTGGTCACACTAATTAATCCAGGTGTGTCTGGCCATTCCTGTTGTGGTTACTGAGGTCAGACACACCTGGATTAATGAGTGTGACCAGTGTGCTACCTTCAATTCAGGAAGTAGTGGAGCTGTGCACAGAGCCCATTGTTCTCATAAGCTGCAACAAAGACAGACCAGAATGACACTTAAAAACAACAGGTATGCAAAGACAATAAAAAGGATTAAAGACTTCTGAATGATCCTTTTGATGCCACAAACTTTCACTTGGTTATCACGTTCAAACAAAAAGAAATGTGGACATGTGATAAAAGCTGCAGTCTGGACAAGAATGTGGACAAGCTAAAACACATCCAGCATAAACCATAACAAAACCAACACCGTATGTCTTTTCCCTTTAAAGCAGCATCTAGAAAACTCGTTTCCCGGGACCCATGGGGCACATAACACATACCATAATGCTGGGTGACTGGGTTAACTGCGGCAGTATTGATTCTTGAAAATTACGCTTCCCTCTTGGACTTTCTTCAAGGATGTCTGGCTCTCTGACAAAGCACCACTCCACTGATCTTACACCATGTAATTAATAATATTATGACACACAAGGGGACGTTTTTGTGTCTTTTCCAGATTTGACAAAAGCCCTTAACTCCTATCAGAAAAAAAGCTTCCTGCAGGAGATTTAGGGGGAAAAACAAGAGCTGAGTGCATCTGAAACTACGTTACTTTTCTTAGCAATCAGAGTTAACAAACTGGAACGGGAGTGGAAAGAGAAATTCCTCAACTTGCTTTGACACATAGCAACAGTGGAGCTTAATTCTTGCTAATCTTTTTTGTCATGCACATAAAAAGCACTGAAACTTGATGTGATTCAACCTAACGGAGCAAAGCCTCACACAGCTGGGCTCAGTAATGAGTACATTGAATAAGAAACACAACCATCAAGGGAAAAAATGGTTTTGCACTTCTCTGAAAACCATTTGATTCTAAGTTAATATTTATTTTCATTGCTGTTACTTTCATAGCTTTTATTTTCCAATTGCATGTTTAATTATTACAAATAATATCTGGTTTTATACATTTATTTATCATTTTCGACAACATACACTGAAGAAAGCTACACCCCTGGTATAATTTAAACCATTTAAGCAAATAAAACATGACGAGGTGGGTCATCACTAAAAAAGAAAGTACAGGATTGATATGTGAGAGCACCAAAGTTGAAGAGTATGATGATAGTGATACCTGTTTCCAGATTATCGTCTGCCAAGCTCCGTTTCGCAGCACTGAGAGACAAGGACAACACAGCTGTCAGTCAGTCTATAGAGCAGGTCTCATACAGTATTCATGCACACTAAACTTTTGTTTGGAGCTGAGTGGCCTGCCCTATAATGACTGACAGACAACAGCCATTCACTCAGAGATGAAAGGAAAACAAAACCCAAGCACATAAACACAAGCACACTCATGGAAAACCGAATAGATGGTAGATGCACATTAACAAATGCACTCATTATACCTGTTGTCTTCTTCTTGTTTACTGTGTTGTCTGCTTTGTGCCTTTTCTGTAACAAGAAGGTTGGAGATTATAATGACTTTTCAATCCTAAATGAAACATTTGAAGATGGTTTTAGAGTAACTTCTTCCAACATTACAGCTGTGGTACCCACATAATCTTCAATGATCTCTTTAATCCCGGCCACAGTAAGGATAAAGATGAGTGGAACCAGTGTGGTGTAGCGACCGGTTGGGGACACATCAGGGATTTGCTGAGAGACAAAAAGAGTCAGCATTTAAATATCTCTCCTAATGGATGACTTACAGCAACTATAACCGTGTCATGGTAAAGACAGAGTATTTGTTTGGCAGTTGAGGATATATTTGCTTTAGTAAACACGGATGATGTTGGGTGATTTTCTGAGAATGCTGCAAAATATTTAGGATTTACATTTAGAAGAAAAGGTTGCCTTATAATTTCATCCAAGGCCAACATGTAAAATTCCTTGACAGCAGAAAATCTTGGAAAAATGAAAACCTGGTGGACGTTCAACGTTGTTGAAGTATAAAGATGGGAGGAACCAGCTTCCCGTGGGTTCTGAGAAACTTAACCAAAACTTAAAACTGTGCAAACTCTTAAAAATCTTTCTTTCATCTGCAAAAAACACTTAAAATGCATTGAAATAGGCTTTGCAGAATGTATCATTTAAAGGCTGCAGAGAGGTGAAACAAGAGATGCACCCTACGCTGCCAATGGTGTTGGCAGCTGTTGCTGTGTGTGGGGTTCACCTGCATCAGTGCGATGAAGAGGAAGAAGGCATTGGCTGCCCGTCTGATCTGTTCATACAGGAACCGGGGAAGAAAGGTGAGAACCCCATACTTGGTGGTGCTGGAGAAGAAGAAAAAGGAGAATTCATATTGGTTATGTTCAGACAGATGGTCGATAGAAATAAAAAAATAACGCATTAATAATTCATGTAATTTCCTGACTGCTAAACATTATCTAATAGGACATGATAAAGAATGGTTATTTTAAAAGCTAAATTCACAAGAACCCCATTAAGGGATTTAATTGTGGGGTACTTGATATATTAGGAACACAACTTGTGCTCAGAGAGGGCGAACAAGGCTTTTAAAGGCTGCCCACACATCACACCTAGAAATAGATTAAGACATTTCATCCAAAACACTAAATTTAGACTCCAAACTCTTGAAAATAGGTCCAAGAACCCTTGGCAACCTCTGCCTGTCAGCCAATAGAATTGATCAGCCAGCATTATTGATTGGCCTTGATTTAGCAAACAGCTACTGTAAGAGCTTTCAGTGAGGCTAAAAATAAAGTCAGAATTCAACTTATTGTTTTTTCTTATTTTGCTTTTGGTTTTTTTTCTAATGTTGCCTAATTGAAGAGTAAAAGCTTCTGTAGTGCTTTTTCTGTAATGGACCGTATGTAAGTGCATAAAGTGCATCCAGCGATGGTAAAACTCACCCCTTAGATACACAGCAGAATCTCCTATGAAATAAACCTATCTGCCTTACATGTACCAGCTGCGGGACATTACACGAACGTGATTGTCTCCTGAAAAAAGAAGCAAGTAGTGTCCTGACCCTGATGTTACAGATACCTCAGAGCTGGTGATACTACACCTATGATCCAGTAGATAAAGCTGTCTTAATCTAATCAAAGACAAGTGATACCAGACTCCGCAAACAGCAGCATACACATTTCAAGTGCTCAAAGAATCCAAAATGCCTGAAGGTGTTTTTTTAAATACTATAGATGTCAAACTTTCTCATAGTGTTAACAGCTGTTAGCTGTAGGGGTGATGCTTTCCTGCGGCTGTGTGACTTTGCTGTGTTTTTATAAAAAACACTGTTCCTCACACATTAAAGGCCAAAGGACAGTGGGTTAAAGTCTGAAAGGACTTGTACAGGAAGACAGGCAGGTGTCTTTCTTGTACTTGCATACAAAGCTCATGTTTAAAGTCGTACTCACACATAAACATGGGCATGGAAGATCTGGGAAATGGAGAAGAGGTTAGCTGAGTGTACAGATAAAAGCTATGAGGCTTTAACCTCAGGGGGAGGAAATCAATAAGGGTATTGAACCTTTAAAACACAAACTAATGTGTTACAGGAACATGGGGACATCAGAAGACCTTGCCCTCTGGAGTATCAGCAAGCAAAGGGGTAGGATCAGATGAGCTAGCGAGCACCAACCTCATTTGCAGAGCTAGTTTAGGTTCTTGTTAAAGTGAAATTGAATCTTCCAGCAGCAACTTTGCTGAACGTTGATGACTAATAAGCCCTCCGCTCACAGGAAATAGTTTTCCCTATTGCGCCAAGTAGATTTGGTACATTTGGTACATTTGGACTGCTGATATGGAACAAATGGAACAAAACGTGAGATGACTGAGAGAGAATATATTTAAGATGAAAACTGAGTATAAACTAAATAAAGGGGAAATATTTTATGGCTAAACAGGCTTAGCATATACAAAAAAAAGTTGATTTTCCTGCTAACAAGCTGAATTATGATCATATTTGTAAAAAAATCTCCCTGCAGGATAATCAATAGTGATTATGGAGATGGCAGTGGGGAAAGAAAGTATTTCTAGACTGAAACTAAAACTGACCCAGATGGCCTGTAAGCTCATATTTTTATTTTTCAAGGTTGTAAGCCCATCAGGATGGAGTGTCCAGAACCTGAAATGATCATTTATAATAAGGTCAAAACCAAAAAAAATCAGGTGCAAGAAAACCTGAAGATCTATTATGGTCAAATGTATATTATGTATGGGAGAAAAACTGGTCTCATGGTCCCTACTGTGTCCAGAACATTAGACCTGTTGCAATTTACAAAGGTATCGTCTAACTCTGTTAGACTTGGTTTTACTTTCCAAAGAATATGCTGTGATTTTATTTTATTAATTTCAGTTCAGCTTTTAACTGAAAAGGTTCAGATGATACTGAAACGACTTCCAGGTCTCAGTGTTGATAAGGACCTGATTCTCTGGCTTTTTTGCCACCGTCAAAGGGTTTGTGGTAATGTTACTATGTCAGCAGAGCTCACCATAAACGCTGACTCCTCACAAGGAGGTTTTTCTTTACCCTCGCTGTTCACTGCATTTACAATAGAATTTTCTCTCAATAAAAGTCATTTTAAATGGATCAAATATGCACATGACGTGGTTTTGGGACAGAAAACTGACTCCTCTGGTCAGGCTTGCTGTCTGTTTGCACTAAGCCAGATAATGGGAGAACCAGTTTTACTTGAAGACCAATTTGTTTAAAACAATGGAGCTGAAAACACAAAGCATGGGTTTAGAAATCAGTTCACTCTGTTTTATCAGGGGATGTCTTGGTATCAGTCCTCAGATTGTAAAACCTGTGTTCACCTGTGCAACCTGTAGAAACTAAGAGAACCATGGCAGACCGTGATCAGTCTGTGTCCTATCCTGATGTCAGAAAGGCTCCGCTTGACAATGTCTCATATTCCAAATGGCATTAGGATTCTTAATTCATTAAAGTGACCAATCCACATGCTGATATGACGTGCTGAACGTTTAGTATTAGATATATTTTATATGCATTTTTATATTTCTATTGCCCAGTGATGGACTGGTGACCTCTCCAGAGTACACCCTGCCTCTCGCCTGCTACTTACTGGGATAGGCTCCGGCTTCCCCCTGATGCTGTGTAGAAAATAAATGGAGGCATAACTGCATTTCTGTTGTTTATCACACTTATGTGACACTGTACTGTGTGTCTTCTGTGATGGATAACCAAACCATTTTCCACCTCTGTGAACACCAAAGATGTACATTTAAAAAAGGGACTATAGCCGAAGACCTGAGACAAATTGGATCTGCCTGTCTGTAACTTACTATTTATACTATTTGTAACTTACTACTTACTATTTATCCCCACAGCTGAACCCAAAGCATATGCTGGGAACAGCTGAGAGGATGTCGAGAAGAAATTAAAGCAGTACCATATGGTTGGCACTATCTATGACAGATAATTACATCCTGTTTAAAAATTCACTCTGATGTTGAGTGCTGCGCTGGGCCACCCACGGACAATAGGACAATATGTATGAGAAAAATATGGATGCATATGTATGAGAACCACTGCCATCTTAGTGCATCTTCAACCAAATGAGCACAGTTAAGGTGCTGCAAACACATGCAATGGTAGTTACTTTAGTTTTAATGAATGCTTTAAATATTTATGGGCATGTATTGATTAAACAACACTGCCGTGTAACTTCGTAAGGCCAAGCACTTTAGTCATATATCAACCCTAACGGTTGTGTCACCTGCAGACCTTAAAAAGCCGTGTAGGTGAGTTATACCATTTTATCTACAGATAGAAAGACTTTTTAAAATATTCAAAAGAGAAAGACACTAAATCTCAGTGCTTCAAAGTCTATTTGACAGACAGGGATAACCATGAGCTAAAGCAATCAGAGAACGTCCTTCAACCCAATGTTGCATCTAAACCTTAGTAAACAAACGCTCATGGCTATTGGGCCATCCTTTAGGGCACAGGTACATCTGAACTAACTATTTTTTATCTTTTAAAGTGGATTTAGTAAAGATAGGTTAAAAAAACAACTTTGCATTAACATGTAATAATTCCAGTGTCTAAAACTTAATAAAAACATAATAAATAGGTAAGTTTGTTGTGATTGCTTTAGAAAACAATAAAAATGTGCCACTTTATATGAAAAAATACATAACACATAATGAAAAATCCCTTTCCCCTGTCAAAATAAATAAAAAAAGGATGCATAAGAGTAAAAGTTGCAGTTACCTGACATGGTTGTCGCAGAACTTGGTATTCTGCGCGCGGTTGAGCAGCACCGTCCGCGCGGAAGCGTCTACCGGATCCGCCTGGGAAGTGGTCCCGGACATCTCATCGTCTGCCTTGCGATACCCGGCGGACGAGCAAGAAGGTCCTGCACCGTTTGATTGATGGGAGAGAGGCGAAGCTGGGTGAGTGCGCGTGGGAGACACAGACAAAGGGGAGGATGGGAGAGAGACACATAGACGGGAGACGTGGTTTACAGTTCAAAAGCAAAGGCGCCCAATTACTACTAGAAGTCTACTTTATTTTGCTGCACGCTGAAACCAAACGGCTCGATTCAATGACGTTTCCCATAGAAACACCCCCCCCCCCCCCCCTTGTCTTTCATGCACACGCGCGCGTTTCGCGACGCCCACGGGACCCCCGCGTATAATAATGGATGTGCTGAGGGATGCACAATGGCGAACAAACACACCAGGTTTGTCTATTTTCATCAGCAAGTTCATATGGTGGCCTAACGCAGAGGATATTGTGCGCACATTTAGATAGAAGCGCAGTGTTATCCAGAAAAGTGACTTAAGAGGATGCAACACTCCGCAGACTCCCTGCCTCCCCGCCCGCCTGGCTTTGTCATCTCCCAGCGTCGTGATCTCCGCTCATTCAACCCACATGAGCCGATCATGTTTCCGCCAAGCGCGACCAATTCCGCAGAGCAAGTGCGCGAGGTTGTTGGGACATTTAGGAGAGTGAAAGAAGCGCAAACAGGTCTGTGCGCCACAGTTTGCTCAGCTGGTATAACAACGGCGAGCCTCGGTGAGGACAGAAACAGCAGCCAGTCCGTGCTCCTCTCCTCTGTCCCGGTGAAAGAAAGTAGTGCGGCCAGCTCCGACCACCTGCAGCCTCGGAAAGCCTCTATCCGGCGCGCCTTGCTCCCTCCTTGTTGAACGTTAAGACCTCAGACAGGGAGGAGGGAAGCCATATGGAGCTCCTTCCAGCGCTGCGGAGAGGCAAAGTCACAGCTCCGCTTTTAAAGGGCCAGAAGCCTGATGTCGACTTAAGGTCTAGCGGGCAAAAGGATGGGTCAAATGACACGCACGAGCCAGGAGCCATCCATCGGGAGATCACTTCATGTCGCTTTCCTGATGCCTACAACTGAAGTGTTCCCTTCACTCCCTATTTCCTCTTGCTTGCAGATCTATGTCATTACCTTTACAACACAAAGTGCACATGTGCCACCTTGCATCTATTCCAACATGTCCTCTGGTAATCCTCAAATCATGTCCCTCCAATCCTTAAAAGTGTACTGAAGTGCTCGGTAATAATTCTGAGATGAGATCAATTACACCACAAATGACTTTTCCTACTATTTGTTATCAGATACTGCGTGCGAGTAATATTTTTTAGTGTTGAATGGGGATCAGTGCATTGTGTTTCCGTCTGAGAATCTGAGAGGGAAAACAACAACAAACTAATTGCATGAATAATTAAAAAAATAAAGAATAAGCACTGGCAGGGTTCTCCAGATTGAATTTCCACAATCCTGAAACTCCATTTCTGCAACAACAATGAGCGAGTATACTTTCCTTCCTCATCAATAACCAAAATCTGGTTAACGTCATTATATTCCACTCAAGTTCAGGAGTATAGAGCCTGATGACAAATTGTAAAAGTACACAGAAGTAAGCTGATCACACTGGTTTAAAAGATGTGCGATCATATGTCATAGCGCATCCGCCTTTTTGTGGAACTCCCCATTCAGTATGTATCATTTTACATTTATTAGAGGGATAGCCATTAATGTTGTTTGTGAGATACAAATCCTCTTCTGTGAAAGCAAACATCTTGACAGGAGCTTAAACTTTGTAAAGTGTTATACCTCACCCGCCCACAAAGAGCCTGAACAAGGGTCAAAGTCTAATCTGATAAGAAACAGCCTATCTCACATCTCTATATCTCAGAGCCGTTACTGTACTTCTGGACTGAGTTGTGAGTCACTATCACAGCTCTATAAGCTACACTGCCAACAACACTTGGGTCAAATAAGATAGCAAATAACTGCGAGAAAATGGTTTAGAAGTCTGTGTAATTAATAAATTTAATGTCCAAAGAAAACCCCATAATTTTCCAAGCTATTTCCACACACAAAAAAAACATATCTTGAAGTCTATTTCTGTGCTTGTGAATTTTTTTTTTACTTTTTATCCTGCCATACCTCTTTTTCTGAACCCCAGCAGACTCCACCTTTCCAAAAAAGATCAATGATGGCTTTCTCAGCACCACACTTAAGCTATAATTCATTTCTGAGAGATCAATGCCTCGGTTACTCATCTCTGATGGAATAGAGACGCGGTTGCCTCCGTACCTCATTACCAATGCACCTCCGATGAGTCAGCAACAAACCCCAGCAAAGCACAGCCAGGTCAATTACACATGAAGCGCCCAAGATTGTCAGACAGATGCCGCTGGTCTGACAACCAACAAACAGGAAAGGTAAGACAAGTCTGATCTAATACCCTGCAAACAAAACTCTGCCAGCTACCCATTTGGTTGTGAATTCTTTAACAAAACATACTGCTTTTCTTCAAAACAATAGCTAAAATTTCAATCATCATGCAGAGATGTGCACTTTTACTGCATATGTCATTACATTTTTATAAGATAAAGCACATTTTTAACATGGCAGGTAAAATAAGGAGTTTCAGGAGGCAGGACGAGGGGCTGTACACCCGAGAAATGCACATTTAATGCTGACACGCTTGTTAAGAATCTCATAAGCTTCATAATATTTAATATGAAGTATAACTTTTGTATTTTGGGCTGGCTCCAAAACTTCACTGTTCGTGCAGCTTATAAGGCAGCTGAATAATGGATAGACACAGGCTGCATAATTCATCTTCATTTTCCAGTATGGCAGAACATATTTCACCAGACACAGCTGTGCCTTGGTTTCCTTTAGGATGGCTGCAATCAGACTTTCATAAAGTCACAAATGTAGCTTCAGAGATCCAATCATGCAGCCTAAAGATGAACCGAGCCAGAAAGGCACACACTGACGGCTATAGTGGGATTTACAGCATTATCTCCAGATGTTGCAGAATTCCCATTCAAACAGGAAACACTTGTGATGGGAACTCTGGCTGATCAAGCCCTTTTATTAGATGAGAAATTGTCAAAGCAATCCAGATGCTGTTCCACTTGGATGTACATGACAAGTAAGAGTCTGCATATTTATCCCCGTGTGCTTGGCATGTCTGTCCTAGCAGAATAATTGAAGTAATGATGTAGTAATGAAGTAATTGCTAATAATAAAAATTTGAAGTCCATGATGGTGAAAAATGCTTTTTTGTGTGTGTTTTTGAGCTACATAAAAACCACAATACCCACTTAGCTTGTAATAACAAACTGATTACAGTTATTTCACATAAGAGCGACACATTGGGACAAGCAATCATTTCCAAAAGTTCATTCATCTATAAAAACAGCTGGATGAAACTGACTCAAACTTAAATTTCCATCACTATTTTCCATTGATGGCTCCTCAAAATTCAGGATTTGATTCACAGCCGGACTAGAAAAGGCAACTCTACAACCTTTCTGGATTTCTAACAAAAAACCAGTGCCATTCATTTAAATGTGATTAAATTAAACAGAAAAAGTTATTTATAACAAATATTAAATTCAGTTCAAGAAGACATAAAAAGTCTTTCCCTAAATGTCTCGTCTATCCCACATTCATAATCAGCAACATATTACCTACTGAGTGCCGTCTACCCGAGCGACCCTTATGTCCCATGGTTGCCCTGGTCTCCTTAGTAACCAGCAAACCCTATTTCCAGGTATAGTTTAACCTGGGCATTATCAATTCCCATGGGTCCATTTTCTCCTTTACCAGAGTAGGAAGTAAGGCAAGAAAGCCTCTTAGGAGTGCAGTGAGCGAGCATGATAATCCCTTATGTGTCTGCTCTGCAACTTCACCTGCTGCTAATCCATAACCTGTTAATCCTACAGGTGTGATGCGCTCACCAACGTAAATTACAGTCATTTATCCATACACACAAATACAGACACGCATACACCCCCGCCCCCCTACACACACACACACACGCACATCAATGAACATCATGCAGTGTCAGAATAAACAAGAGACCCCAACATGCATCTATATTTGTCTATTCCCAGCTCACTCACACATGCATGCAGCCATGTTCATGTACACGCTCACATATGCTGTATCTGTACATGCACGTGTTCTGCTCTACACAGCATGCACATAGTCCTATTAAACCTTTTGCTTATAGGGATCCATCTACATCAGCGTGATGTGGTAAATGTGTTCACTACTATCTACGAGCACATGCAATGAGAGAGTGAAATCTTTCCCAGCATTCATCACTCCAGGCCCAAAGGAGCTACAGCTTATTCAGAAGCCACAGCCATAGCCATATCATTTTCAACGACAAAAACAGAGACAGGAAGTTGATCAGTATTGTAGCTCTTGAGGGCCAGGGGTTTGGAGATGCCTACTTCTAGCCAGTGTGCATAGCACATGCACCTTGGGACTCCAGACACAAACGTGGGCATCATCCAGTCTAATTTGAGCAAACTCACTTTTGTCAAACCTGTCTGTGAGCCGGGCACGCATGGTAGCGTTGGCACCCTGGCCTGGGTCCTGCAGTTCAGAAGCCTCCTGTCTAATGGTGGTCAACACTAACTGCTCTGTGGGTGCCGTGAGCGGCAGTGGCAGGAGAAAACAACACACACAAGACAACAAGTCAATGTATAAACACCGCACCACGCACAGAGCTTCTGGATGATAATAGTGACTCTAAGTATGTCTGTATGTGCCTCTCCCTGTGAAGCTTTTATATTAAAAGATTTATGCCTACATAGATAAGATGCCCTCCACAGAGCTGCTTTTAGAAAAACATTGTGGCTTGCCCAGGAGGGCCCTCTTATGGCCATATGATGCAAATACTTCATTTCTACTATTGGCTTTTTTCTACCTCCCACATGGTATCTTCTTCAGCTTGGCAGCAGTGACGATCATTCATTATCTTCCTAAAACAGATGAATGGTTTATAGCTGTGTAAACAGCATCACTCGCATACACTATGCACCCCAGCAGTGGTAAAGACATGTTCTTTTCAGATACAAACTCAGGGAGTTTTCATCTAAAAAGACCACAAGATAAACATTACAGCTTGTGAGCCTTATTTTGGTGCATAATCCTAATCTCACTGAATCATGTAGTTTCTGACTAAAATGTGCAATTAACAGCGTGGATCAAATGCCATGAATAACCTTCTTAAAACATACTTAATTAACATCAAACTTTGATTGCCAGTGTGACATATTGGTGTCTGCAGACGTCACCACCTGGGATGTGGCAGCTTGCTAACTGGAGCAAAGAATCAAAAGGTCAGGAGCCGAAAGATTACAATAAAACAACACGAAAGAGTCATGAGCTAGCAGATAGACACCATTGATTATGTTACCATTTTATATGCGACTTTAATCTGAAAGATGTTAGTAATTTAACTTCTAAAACTGACTTTGAAGAACGATAAGATGGGCATCTCACACATACTATATGTATATATATATATATATATATATATATAT
>JBAMHV010000019.1:11010463-11080816 GCA_037177535.1 Pseudomugil gertrudae
GATCTGCTAAAAGAAACGTTGGAGAGCGAGAAAGGGTGCATCTCACGCATACTATATATATATATATATATATATATATATATATATATATATATATATATATATATATAGTATTTGAAGAAAAACTACTTCAATTCCCTCTGAGATCAATAAAGTAATTTTTATTTAATTTCATTCACATAAATATATAGATGAGAAAAAAATTAAAGGGAGAAAAAGAAAACCCTGAAAAAGTGAGCAAACCAACAAAATAAGTATTTGATATTATTGTTTCAAAAGGATAAGTGTTGTATTTTAATAACCCTTGTGCTGTAATGTAAAAAAATATAATTTCTTCATTTAAAAAAACAAACAAACATATCTGGGAACCTCTGGCCTGAAGCCATCATGGCCCAGTTGGTGCTCATCTGTACTCACAATTTGCCCTGCTTTCTATTTCTGGAAACTAAAAGAGACACAGCCACACACACACACACACACGAAAAACAAAGCAGCCTGATATGTGCCAGTCACTAAAAGCCACTTGATGAGAGGGACACATGCTCCTCTTCGCTAGAAAAATCCAATTAAATGTCTGTTTGCCACGTGTGAAATACTCTATTGTAGCCTGTTGTGAAACATTTCCATCTTCGTTTATTATTATAACAGTATTATGACATTTTCAGCTTATAAATAACTATAAATCATTTTAAAAAGTCAGGGGGGACATGTATGGGAAAAAGCCATTGTGTCATCCATCACTTTTCCTAGTGTGTGTGTGTGTGTGTGTGTGTGTGTGTGTTGAACTAAATGGACACTTATGGACTAAAGAGAGCTAAGATTAATTTCCGGTCGGCTCAGAAGGAGCGCGCTTTAGGTGGTCACGTGGTTTTTAAGTCGGGTGTTATTGGATTGATTCTGCAAGCACTTGACTTGGACATTTAAACAACCTAATTATATTCTGGTCTGAACCATTGTATTAACAAAAATAAATGAGTCAATCATAAGGGAAATACCATGTGATTCAGAGGGGACAAGACAGAATACGCTGATGTAACAATTACGTAATAGTATATAAGACATGGGACATTTAATACGGTGCGAAAAACAATAAAGATGACACATCAGACATATTCTTCCCGTCTATTATAATTATGTGCTCATTTTCCTGCGATATTAATATAAAGCAGCACTATCCTGTAACTTATTTTCATTTTTTTAAATAAAAACTCCGCACTAAGGTGTAAAGTCACCTGCTGCCAGTTTGTCCTTCATCCCTGCTCCCTAAAAAAAGCTGGAGGACAAAACCCGGTCCATCAGTCCTGTCCATGCCGCAGTCCCAGACATTACGGTATTCTGTTATTATGCCGAGCACACACACCAAATACGCACGAGCACATCCAGGCCTCCAGAGGTGACAGGCCGGTTCATGAGATAAGCACTTTGTTACGACGCATTTTTTTACTAGTCGGACATTAAATTGGATGCGGTTTTGGCTTACCTCCCTCGCTGTGTATTTTCTTGGGTCTCCGGTTGAAATACATTTTGCTAGTGGAGAAGGAGAGTCGGTGTGGCGGGGAGGAGGAGGCCGGAGGGGTGTCATGCTCATGGCTCACAGGCCGAGCAGGGTAAAGCCGCTCCGGGCCAGGGCCGCCCTACCTGCGGCCGCTCAACGCTCATTATTTCACGGCAGGACCGCGGAGGTAACTAGGGACAGTTTCACCGAGCGTAACGGGAATTAGGTATACTCTGCTTCCGGTCAGTGTTTTCAAAATAAATGTTTAAATAACGGAGCACCATACACATTCATCTGAATGATCTTTCTGCCATTATTGGCTTAAATTCAATTTGGTTTAAGTTTTTTAAATAATTTAGAATAAACTCTAAATTAAATAAGAATAAGTTTTATATTTTTATCACTGATCCATTTATTTTCACATTCCTGTTATTTGATTTCAACGTTGAAAAATTAAACTGATTTTACTCCCTAAAATCATTAGCTGACATTTCATATAATATTATTATAGTTTGAGGAATTATGATTTTAATCAAGAAATAGTTGCTGCAGTCCTAACGATCAACAAGCTTTTATTGTAAACGGAAACGGTTACATACCCTCTCTTGTTCTTTTAGCTTTATTAAGGGACGGGCACGCGCATCGGAAGATACGTACACGCTCACGATGTCGAGACGCAAAATCTAAATTAGGCCCCAACGAATGAAACAAAAACTACAATTTACTACAATAACTGGTGTTAACTTGTATCATACATTGCCAGTAAGCCAGAGGAGTAACCTTTACGAGGTGTACCCTGTAAGGAACAAGTATTCACTACTTTGTTGTTATTTAAAACCAAATGGCTGGTGCTTTAGTTTAGCTGGGCTAAAATAAGGCTTTCCACAAAGATTCGTGTACGCAGTTCAAATATCAAAATCACCTGTCAAAGTCCTAAACAAGTAAACTGCTCAACTGTACCATTTATAAAAGTCAGATTGGGATGGTGTGACCAATCACAGACAAGAATCAAATCAATCATAATAAATTTATATTTTTGGGAGTTTTTAAACAGTTGTTTTTGTTGTTATTGTGTAAAGCACTTTGGGTTTCTCTTATGCATTCAATAAAGTGTTTTATCAATAAATATGAGCTGTATTTTAATATTGTTTTCTGAACCGATGACAGAAAACAACCGTCATGCCTAGAGGCACTGTTGCATACATGGCTAACCAGTGTGTGAAATAGCTTAATAGCTGACCAGTGCAGCTAACTGGTGATGCACGCACCCCCTCCTGCATAAACCTTCTGTTACTAATGAAAAAGATTTCACACAGTTGTTAATGAGTAGAGAAATAGCAACGTTCTCATTGTATTACATAATAACATGTTTTCATAGCCGTTTTATTCACTCATCACATTGTAACATAACACATTTCATATTTCAAAATCTGACGTCCATCTTATTAAATAAGAACACAATAAATAATCCGTTCTGAACCGCTTTCCCACAACCCCTCCAAGATGGACAGTCACTCTCTGGTCCAGGTTTAATGGACCCTCGGCCTTTCCTTCACACACTCACACACACACATTTAGCACACACACTTAGCACATTCTCAAACACTCTTGCACACTACACTGCATCAATCCTGCAGCTTTGTTAACGACATATTAACTGCACAGATGTAGTAATTCTTGTGTACTACAAGTGTTGATGTATAAAGTGACTCTGGTGGAAACACTAACTGGGTGGTCCAGTCTGCGATCCATCTCTTCCACGCTACATGGGAAAAACAAAAGCATCAGCACATAAAAACATTGTATCGCAAACTCTACCTTACGTGTTGCGCTCATACATTAACTCATAAATGTGTGAAAACAATCTGATGCTATGAACATAAATGTTTTCCTATAACTGACTTGTGACGATTTTTTAATTTAGCTTTACACCTTCAAAAACAAAATTATTTCACTACATTTCTCAGTGCCATTTTCCAAGTCTTTGCTAAGCAGACATGAGCTTTTATCTCAGATGTGGACCAACGGAAAGCGAAAGAAGTGGCTTCAGACTTCAGACTGAAGTGGCGGTGACAAATCGGGCATTACAATGTAAACACCAACGAACAGCAAAACAATACTCTTCCTTATTGCACAACTCATACCAACAAGTCTGAATCCCTGATTATCACATGCTGTCAGCACTTCATTTGAATTGTGCTGCTCATGTGGGTGTTTATAATTTCCATCTGGCAGATTTTTAATGAGAGACCAATGAATATTGCATTGAGACTTAAAGGCTTAAGAAATACTAGAATAAAACTTATTTTAAAACAGAATGGACACAGCTCATACAAATCCCTATAAACCATACATTTCCTTATAAATCGTAAAGGGACATTTTGAAATGGATGTTGAGGCTTTAAAATGGCAAATGCTTTCATTTAAAAATGAATAAGGACCTCCTACTTTCAATCAGAGCAGGTGGCATTAAAATAATAGTGTCTTACTTCAGAAACCTTATAAAGCAGTGGTGAGGTATTTACAGCTTCTACCGATTAAGTCTACGAGTTATTTGTACTGTCCAGATGTGAAAAAGAGATGTGAAGTGTATCAGACACCAAAGAGTTAGACGATTCAGCCGCAGCTACAGGAGCTCCTTAAGCACAATGCCATCTACTGACATGGATTTCTGAAGTTTTATGAAAGAATTAGTCACAAAGAGAAAAAAATAAAATGAGATGCTTAAAAACAAAGAGCCTAAAAAAATAAAGTTCTGTTAATTCTCTGCATTTATAGTCTTTTTCCCCACGCTTTTGGTTCAACCGTCTTTAACACAATGAATATTTTCACAAAAGTAAAATCATGAAAACCTTATGTACATGCAAAGCCAACCTGGGTTTGCCAGGTCAGGTCAGTCAGCCATGAGTATGATAGATACATTTCTGAGCAAACAAGTCAATCGTGATGCGCTGCGAGTATAGGCTGCCTGCAAATGGGACAAGTGTTGTTTTCAGAAAGCCAGCGGTCAATGCAGTGAATGTGGAATTCGTGGGAACAGGGCAGGCGGCGCAGCTTGTTGCCTTGAGCATATTCATTGATGCAGACGCTGCATGCGCGGCCCATCTCGCCCTCCAGGCTGGCCTGACCATATGTACGTGTTGATAGATTGTCAATCTGTTCTTTGGTCAGGCCCCTTGGATGCTCATCATCTTCATCATCATTGAGCAAAAAGAAGTGTGCCAACCTGAGGATGGGAAGGGTGCCATTTTCAACCAGGTTATTGGTGTCTCTGCTATTAGCCCGTCCATCTGTGGCGCTTACCACTCCTCCCGCTAGTCTGTCCTGTCCATTCTGATTATCCTCACTCCCAAACAAACCCATCCTCTCCTGGACAACCTCGCCTGTACCGAGCTGGCTCGGCACACTGTCGTTTGAATGTAGACGACTGGCAGGGCTGGTGTTACTAATAATGCCACTGCTACCTGCATGGCTAGGAGCAACAGCTTCAGAGTCAGCCTCTGTCTCCATTAAAGAACTAAGCTCCCCAAATCCAGTCATAATCTGGCGCAGGATGGATCGTAGCGCGGTGGAATTGGGTTCTCCCAAGCCCGTTTCACTGATGCGCCTCAGTGGAATCCGAATCGTGCTCACATAGGTCCGGATCCCAGCTCGCTCAGAACGAGAGATGGTGCGTCTGAATCCACCGCTGTCGCTTTCAAACGTGACAGTATTTTCAGCGACCCGTGCACGGGACCTTGTTCTGCTAGCAATGCTGTCCCGATCACGGTTTTCACCAGGACGAATCCTTCGGACCTGCAAATCTAACATTATGGTTGGATGTCGCCTCACTGTGGAATTTCCTGTTCCTAACACGTGTGATTCGCCCTCACGTTCGGCTGCGTCTCCAGATGACTCAGTTAGAGCTGCAGGTTCTGACACAGCCTCCCTAGTCTCCATTGACACCGAGGTTGTGACACTGCCTGGCTCGACAGTATGAATGGTAGCACCACTGTTGGATGGTGGAGGCGTACTGACAACAGGTGTTCTGTGCAAAGGGGAACGACTTTGCCTTGACATACGAGATGAAGCCCCACTCGCTGTTGCAGCCCTGCGAGAACGGCCACGTGATCGAGTCCTACTGCCACGTGATTCGTGTCCCGCCAGTGAAGCTTGTGACCCAGAGTGGGGTGACATTCGTGGACAGTCTAAAGAAGCAGACATACCATCATGCCTCTGCTCGACTTCTACATTCAGGGATTGATGTTGAAAAGGTGTTTGATCAACAGGAGGACTGAAAACTGTAGGATGAGGTGCTAAAGAGTAGAAAGTGGTATCCCTCCTCTGAGCAGCAGTGGAGGTAGCCTCTAGCGGAGGAGGAGGAAGTGCAGAGGGACTCATAGAAAGGGTGGTCGTGCTGCTGCGTGTACGCCGTGTCTGCATCCTTCTACTGATGGCCGGGCGGGGGGAGGGGTATGGAGCTGGCCTTGGTGTGGTTAAAGGACGAGGGCCGGAGAGAGAGGAAGTCGTGCGTATAGAGGAGTGTATTGTTGTGTTTGAGGCCGTCATCAGAGGCTCTGCTGTGACTGCAGTGTCCACAGTGTCGTTGTGTTCCCCGGGTTCTGGCTGATCATGGTTTATGTTGATTTCTAGGCTAAAACGAAACTCCCCACTGTTAGGATTGGTCCGACTAACGGCACGCCATGTCTGGTTGCCGCTCTGCCCGCTGCGAGTGGCATTACCAGTGCGTCGGAAAGTGTTAAGCCACTCCAGTAATGAATCACCATTAGATGGTTCTGCTCTGGGCTCTGTGCCCCCTGTAAGAAATGAAAACAAGAGGTTAAAACTACATAAGGTACACAATAATATAAATTTTGCCAATAAGCTATAATCTCACTCTAGAGAATCATTTGCTAAGTTCATATTCATTATGTTATGTCATTCTGTCTTTTTATGGCTTCATCAAAATGGAGTAAACCCAAACCATACGGCATCCAGACAAGTTAAAGTCAGGTTCAAAAAGGCTCCAGACATCACCCTTCTGCCCCGATCTACCTGCTCCTCGTCTCCCTCCAGCCCCTCTCTCCTCTCCCTCACCGCTACTGCTCTGCTGTTCACCAGACTCAGGAATATGCGAGCGCGGCTCAATGCGAGGCTGAGATAACAAACGTTCCTTTGCTCCATCAAGACGCTGCCGAAGCTCCTCTGCAGTCACCTCCCCTGTAAATCAAAGGGTGCATATTAACTTGCAGGCTTTAGTTTGTTAAAAACAACAGATAAACATCTTTGCACCTTAACTTTTACCTATATTAAGATTCTTTAGTCTGACTGCTTGTCACAAATATCTTTTTGTGATAATTATGGTAAGTTACAGAATAGAAATACATTTCTGAGCTTCATCTACACAGTTATGATTACACATAATACATCGGTCCAAAGCTGCACTGGGTTAGACGATCATCTGTCACACTCGAATCTCAAAATCAAGTAGTACAGATAACTTATTGCTTTTCAATGCTCAAGACATCCGGCTGAAAATGACCTGCATTGTGGAGAAGAAGACATATTGTAAAACTAGAAGCACTCAAAGTGTAGCGCTCTGTCAAGCCAGTGCCCTTCTTTTTGTAAAAGATTGAAGGGATTTTTTTTTTAGTTAGAAGCACAAATGAAAAATTACCACTGTCAATCAATAGTAAAAAAAAACTTTAAAAACACTAAGCAGTCTAGATAAACCCCAAAATCTAATAATTTTTTTTCCTATTTATTAGATTTTATTAATATCTCATGAAAACAACAAAAACAACTACCTAACACATGATCACTGTCCTGGCTGAGGTATTCACAGACAAACAACATTAATAAACAACATTAGCAAAAGGAGTCAAAGAGGACTGTTAGTGAATCATCCACGTGTTACGCCAAAAAGAAAAGTCCTAAATAAATTTATTGTATAAGTAGAGAATGAAATTAAAAACGATTAAATGTTTTTGTTTCCATTATTTAAGAATAAAGCCACCCTCTGTACTATACTAAATGACATCCTTTAAAGTTTAAGTTTATTAGTTTACTTTATAAAAAACAATCAACAAATAACATTTAGTTTGTTTTGACTCTTTGGTTTATTATAGTATGTGTGACTTAGATACAAGCTCAATGAACAAGGTGTAAATATCATTCTTAAAATCAGCTATGCTAAATATGTATTCATGAACCCATTACAGCATTACCGTGGGAATACAAGTGATAATGACAAAGTAGCCTTATTTTAACATCACGTAACAGCCACACTCATTGCATTTCAAACTTAGTCACAGACCAACTTTCCACAAATGGCAGTGATTATAAACAAATAAAAAACACTGTCTGATTTTCAGCTGTTTTACATGTTTTTATATACACTCTGTGGAAGTGTTCTGATCCGTCTGTATGCATAGCAGAGAGAGAGGGAGCGATTCCATCTGTATTTTATTATATAGCTTGTACACTGTTTGCTCAGAGACAATATAATGGTTCCGCTTGAGTATGAGTTTCCACGGGGATAATTTTGGGTGTGGCACAGGTGCCCGCATGGGCTACAGCAGACTGTGGCAATTCCCCTCCCTTAGTCTGTTGAGAGCTGTCCCCTTAAGTTGAGCTTTAAAAAGCTGATGCTAGTATCAAATTAGTTGTTTTTTCCTAAATAAATTGGCTTTATGCACAGCTCCACTACTTCCTGATCTTAAGCCAGCTCCTTTGTTTCCTGTCTTTTATTATTGGATGAACTGATTGATCCAGGTGTGTCTGGCCAGTGCCGTTGTGGTTACTGAATTAAATCAGTTTGACCAGTAATGAAAGACAGGAAACAAAGGATCAGGCTTAGGTTCAGGAAGTAGTGGAGCTGTGCATAAAGCCCATTAGCCTTAAAAATGGCTCACTTGAACCAACTGTGTGTTAAAAATGTTTTAATAAGTTGGTAATGAAACCCACCAAAATACAAAGTTGCTTGAGCTTGTATAGTGCTCAGCTTGCTGCTTATAGTGAACATGTCGAGTGAAGCTTTGTTAAGCTAATTTACTTCTTATTTTTATCTTTTCAATTCAATTCTTGGAGTGTCTTGCTGTAAGCTGTGAGAAAAAGTGTTTTTTTTATTTGCCATATGCTGAAATAAATGACAAAAGTGATGCCAAACCAAGATATCTATCTTGTTAAAGTTTCTATTGCGAGCAACCACTGAGATGTCTGCCATATTGGTGGGGATTCACATACCTATTATAGAATATGACTAAATGTATCTGTTCTGTACTTAAATTGTGCAGGGTTCTCCTCACCAGGGGTTCCCAAGAGGTTGTTGTCTCTCATCAAGCGGTACTCCTCTTCACTAAGTTCATTAATGAAGTGGTAGTATGCCTCCTCTCGTCGAAGCCGTTCTGCCTGCCTCCGCCGTTCGTCTCCCCCACCAGGAGGGTCCATCACCATGAGAAGTGCTGAGGGGTAGAGGAGGAAGATTGTCAAGTAAAGATTAAATGTCTAACCACAATCCGTTTCCATAAATGAGCATTGGGAATCTCTACTGGGTGCAGGCCATTTGATTCTGCTCTGATTAGACAAAAACAAATAAATTTGGCAATACATCATGCTCATGAACATACCTTTAAGTAGTATGGAAAAGCCAACGTCCTAATGTTAAGTCAAAATCATCCATTTTAAAAGACTTCCAGACTCAGCAAGGCTACGATCATTTTACTAAGCTTTAGACTGGAGCTTAGCATTAAAGATTTATCTATAAGGCCACATGAGTTCAATTAATCATCAGAGAGGGTAAGCCAAAAGCCTTCGTGGTGTCTAGGCAATATTAATGCAAGGTAGTACAAACCAAGTGACAATACTATCTGCGGAGAGCCATGTTGAAGGCAGGGCAATAAAGCAACAAAACTGGCGTAGTCATCCTGGTAGGCGACCAATCACTGCCCTAGTTTTCCTGAGCTACACAGCACGTATCCAATCGCCGATTTACACAGGCGGGCCATGAGTGACTAAACAGAGGTTTCGTCCATGTAAACCCAGAAGGAAAGACAAAGAATCTTGTCAGCAATATCCAATAAAGAGGACATATGAGATGTTTGCGTCTAAAAATGCTACACGTCGCTGTGGAACAAACACACCAGTCCCTTCTGCTGCATTTTCATTACTGCTAAGGGTTCATTAGAATGCGCAATCCTTCCGCCGTTAACTAGGCGCTAACCTGTTAGCGCATCCAACCTTAGCGAATAGCACTCAGTCGACACCAGTGCTAGCACACTCGAAAGCGAGCAACGGGGCTGAAAAGCTCATCATTTAATTACATACAAAAGAGTTTTATCAAGCGGATAGCAATAATGGAACTTAACACACAATTAAAGTATATTTCTAAATATGATATTTGAAGGAATTGGGTACCTGACAAAGCAGCTATAACATGGACGGTTCGCTCAGCTCCCCCCTGCTAAACCAAGATGGGACCAGTGGTACAACATCATTACGTTGTCCGTCACAAACAAGCGTCTTGGCTCAGTAGTTCCTACAACGACAACATGGCGCAAGTCTTCTCAAAATCATTTTTTTGAGTGACAAAACGGGAAACTGGAAATGCTTTAATAATTATTACCTCAGTTCTGGCAAAATTACATTTATATATATTAAGAGTTATAGCGTAGCTTTTCACTTCTTGATGTAACTAACATAAATTAACATATTGTACAATAATGTGTTTAACCTCAGTGGTATTAAAAGAGCTTTATTAATTAACTACGTTTATTCTGCAATGTTTTTTGTACAAAAATAATTAGCTGGATGCGTATAAAAACAAAGTCGTTGTGCATTGCATTATATGCTTGAGCACTTTTACCCTGTATTATGTGGATTTTAACATACTATTAGAATCAATAATAAATATGTCCTAATGCAATATGGGAGATTGCATGTTGTCTTAGTCATTTTTCTTACTATCAGTTTTTGTGTTGTTTTTAAACAATTATAGTTTAACTTTCTTTAGTGTCATACCTTAGTCATTAGCTATATCTTCCAGTTGCTCCACGACTGGAGCCTGTAAAAACCTTTGGTAGTTTTCTCACACAGCCACAGAACAACTTTAATGAATTATACTATTGAACATAGAAATCCAAAGAGGAAAAAGGCACCCACGTCAGTGTTTGTGTCTGAATAGGATTTAAATACTGCTTATTTATAACCAGAGGGAGAAAAAAAACAGCCCAAAACAACACATTTTTATACACTGTGGATGCAAAGAGCTTCACATAAACATCTGAATGATTCAAAACCACAAACAAATACAATTGTCTATACTTCTAATTAGTTTTTAAATGTTTTCACTCAGGTTCTCTTATGAAAGTGACGTGTGGAACTCTTTCATTATAAGCTAAGATGGGATTGAACCACTGATACAAACTTCACGTGAAACGCAATCACTTTCACTTTTGGTGAAACATAGATCTTATTTTTGATTAGGACTACGGATAAATATAAGTAGTAAAATGGACAATAAATTATCATGTCAATAGAAGTCCAAAGAAAGTGACCGTTTTAGTTTAACAAGAGATGTTCATGTTTTGTTAGTGAAAGACTTGTAGACGTGTTTGTAAAAACGTAATAAAATACATCCATAAACTTGAACAAATGTTTTTTCACAGCGTGAGTATAGCATTACAAAGTTATCCTTTATGTTTAAGTTTCACTAATATGAATTTTCACGTGGTGAGCTCTAGTCTATCCATTTTCATGTCTCCTTTCTACACACCGAGGCTCTCTTTACGACGTTTTACGACAATGCCGTGCGTGAATACAACGTCGTTACCGACTGAAGTGCGTCTCTTTGGAGCAGATACCGGCTGAGAGAAACGCAGCAACAAGGGAAAAGAATATATATCATTTCGTTTATACCAGAACTATCTCAGAGCAACGCGAACCTACTCGGGAAGATTAAATATAACCCAAAAACTCAATGCGGAAGCTGGGTTAAAAGAAGAAAGGGCCACGCTGGGGAAGGCAACTAGCTGAAATACCAAACCGAGCTCGTTGTAGGAGCCTAGTTGCCTCCCAAGCGACGCTTTAAGAAAGGAAACAGCGCTTACGCTTTGCCCAAACAGTGGTGAAAATGGACTATGATTTTAAAGTGAAGCTCACCGGCGAAAGAGAGCGTGTCGAGGACCTGTTTGAGTACGAAGGATGCAAAGTGGGGAGAGGCACCTACGGTCATGTATACAAGGCGAAGAGAAAAGATGGGTGAGTTGATGACCAGCAAGGCCTTCAGTGAACTCTGCGCCAGCACCCTCCCTTTTCTAAATACATTTAAACGACTAGTCTCATTTTCTCCCTTTAGAGGTGGCGTTGCTACAAGATTTATGTTGCAAAACACATTGTAAACTGATATTACCAGTGCGTTTGGGATGCTGGATAAGTTTTTTTTTTAGCATAACATATGTTCTGGGTTTCCACTTTTTTCTTCTTTTATTTGTGCATGAGCGGGGGCTTACTTTGCCATGCACTTATTTTCTGCTGTGCTGTTTCCCTGTACATGTAGTTTAATTTATTGCAAATTATATCTTTTCTAGGTGATGTGGTAAAAGTGGGATTTAGCAGGTGCATCTGTGTGATTGTCTAGAGTTATAGCTTATATCATACTTAGATTAAATTCCTCTGAAGACTCTTATATAAACACATAATCACCTAGAAGGCTTTATGTAAGGGATTACTGTGCTGAAACAATGTTTAGTTATATATGAACCACCCTTTTTACAAACCAATTACACGTTTTTATTTTAAATATCAGATTGACCTTAAATTAGCACTGACAGGTGGACAAGTGTCTTATTTGTCCTGGTTGTACCTAATTTTAAAGATTTTCATAGAAAAAGCATCATCCAAGTGTGTGAAAATAGGATATGATGAACAGTTTGATGTTAAAATATTATATTAACATACTTTAAGTAAGATTTCAGCAACATACTAAAAAACTTTAAGTTTAACACATCTGTAGTGTTTTCTAATATTAGTGAATATTAATATTTGTTGTTTGATATTGTTTAACATCATGATGCCCTGAATAATGGTATATTCTGAGGTGGAATAAATTTAATTCTTTGACAAGGTTCTTACTTTTTTTCTTTATCTTTTTTTTTTTTACCGGTGTATCTGTGCATTTGAAAAGCTTTGTAGATGATAATAATAATACTGGACTAGATTATCATACTTTATTTAAAATACAATTTTAATGTATTTATTCTTTTTTATTTATGTGTTGATAACTTTAGTCATGGTGGAAAAGTGGTTTGAAGTAAAGCTAGTTAAAGATTTGCTCAAACTGTAGACATTTGTGCTCATAGTTAGTTTATTAAACCCTTAAGGATATCAGGGCACAGCCCACCTTCTTTTCTAAGGCTCTGCTGCTGTTTCTAATGCAGTCTATGCAACAATTGGAGCTGTGTGCAAACCAAAGCAGGGAGAGTTTGAGCCTTTTTTCACAGCAGTGGTTACAAGAACCGCAAAAAAGAAAAGAAAAAGGAAAAAAGAAGCCCCAAAGTGTTTGAGCACGTTTAATTTGCTGTGGTTTTTGAGACTCTTCAGCTAAGTTGTGTTGCAACACTTGGCTGAGGCCTGAATAGACATAAAGCATGGGTTTATGAGATGATATAGGCCAGGGGGAGGGAGAGGTTGTACCCAATTCATTCAAGTGAGAGCCAGTCCCCGTGCTCTGTTTGTCCCTCACCAGCTGCCAGACAGGGCTCATTTCCTTTTCTCTCCTATTGTTTTGAGCCTCAGAGGTGAGCTTAATTACACAAATCTGGAGGTAATGCAGCTCGGCCTCTTCTCTGTGGCAGCTGCCAAGTGCCCCCTTTATTTCTGTTTCTGTGCAGACTGCTCTCTTGGGGTCTGCAGTGTACTCTGGTGTTGATGTTCTCTGCTTCTCTGTGTATTTGTAGGAAGGATGATAAGGACTACGCCCTCAAACAGATTGAAGGCACTGGCATCTCCATGTCAGCCTGCAGAGAGATTGCTGTAAGAGCTGCTTGGCTTACTATTCCTTTGGTTTGATCTGCGGTTTCGACCACCTTCATGCCATTTCTGCTGCATTTAAACCAAGAATAAAATAGATGGGTCAACATTTTAAGAGCTATTAAATATAACTGTGTGAATTATTTATTAATAATGGTGCCATAAGTTCCTCATGCTTAGTAATTATGACATGCATTTAAATCTTTCATTATTTAATTATTATTGTGCTTTTTGGTGTGAGATTATGTGGTCGTTACTCTGAACGGGTTCATGTCTTGCAGCTGTTGCGGGAGCTGAAACACCCCAATGTCATCTCACTACAGAAGGTTTTCCTCTCACATGCTGACCGTAAAGTATGGCTGCTCTTTGACTACGCAGAACATGATCTCTGGGTAATGTACACACACACACGTCTTCGAAGTCTCTGATAACTTATCAAACGTTATATAAAACCTTTCTGTTGAAATCAGCCGTTTTAGATCTAATCTTTGTTGATAATTTAATTTATATATATATTTATATATATATGTATATATATGTGGTGCATTTAGTAGAGCGTTTTATTTCCTAACCAGCAAGTTAGTGGCTCAAATCCCGACTCTGGTGTCCACATGTCGAAATGTCCTTGAGCAAGACACTGAACCCCTCTCTCCATCCAAACTAGTGAAAAACATGTCACACATGTCAATCTAGCCTGCATTTAGCAAATTTGTCTGTGACTGAAAGTGAAGAAAATGATGCATTTTAGCCATTATGTAGCAATTTAACCATTATTTTGTCTTTCCATAGCACATTATTAAGTTTCACAGGGCCTCCAAGGCCAATAAGAAGCCACTTCAGCTCCCGAGAGGAATGGTGAAGTCTTTGCTCTACCAGATTCTGGATGGCATCCATTACCTCCATGCCAACTGGGTCCTTCACAGAGATCTTGTAAGAGGATTGGATTTCAGGGTGATTAGTTATCAGGAAAATGTAGTTGAACAGTCACTGAGAGACTGAAGGATAGGTGGAGACCATCTAAAGCTGCACCAGTCTCCATACGTCATTAGAAGTAATGTATATAGATAAATTCAGTTTTAGTTTAGGTCTAATTTATTTTTAAGGATGTAATTAAGGCACAGTGACTTGGATGTAATTTGTATTACTGTCCACTAGAGGGCAGCACCAAATAGTTTTGATTGCGTTCAACATTTAGGTCTGAAATTTTGCAACTGGATCAAACAAAATTTGGTTCTTTGAAAGGCTTTTACACGCATGGATAGCAGGAATAGAAGGTGTGTTTTTTGTTGTTGTTCTTATCAGTGTTTTTCTGTTTGCCTCCATCAGAAACCAGCAAACATTTTAGTGATGGGAGAAGGGCCTGAGAGGGGTAGAGTAAAGATCGGTGCGTATCCAGCCTCATTTTTCCTGCGTAAGAGTTCATTGATTTTGATTTTGCCGCAGCACGTTTATTGTTCTGTTGTACAGCGGATATGGGTTTTGCTCGTCTCTTCAATTCACCGCTGAAGCCTTTAGCCGATCTCGACCCGGTGGTGGTCACTTTCTGGTACAGAGCACCTGAACTGCTGCTTGGGGCTCGGCACTACACCAAAGCCATCGGTGAGGCTTCCTGCTGCTTTTGTTATGCACATGTGCATCCAGTTTTTACTAATCTGGGCAATGGCTTCAGTCGTTCAGCATATTCTCTGCTTCTCTTTCAGACATCTGGGCGATCGGCTGCATTTTTGCAGAGCTGCTGACGTCTGAACCCATATTCCACTGTCGCCAGGAAGACATTAAGACCAGCAACCCCTACCACCATGACCAACTGGACCGCATCTTCAATGTCATGGGCTTCCCTGCTGGTGAGACTCTACCATTATGAGACCTTGTGGAAAATATGCTGAAAACAATAATTGACTCTTTTTCTATTAAACTGTTTTCAGTCCAGCTTCTGTGGAGAAAAGCTGTGAAAGGGATATCATTTGTGATTGACTGAGAAATATTGTTTCTTTGGTCCCGATTTGCTCTGCTGTATTCAGCGGTGTGGTCTGTGGGCTCAGGAGTAATCCACAGACTCCATACAAGAAGCCAAGACCCATGCATACAAACCATGCATTTATTTGCAATATAACTTTAATTTGATGTTAGATATGCTAATGCAAAACTTGCAGAAGAGGATGGACAAACTGGTAAAATAGGCTTCTTTAGTTGTGGCTGTGAGTCTGACGGACTGCACTGGGGTGGGAAAATGCACACTGAGGAAGTTATAGGCAACGTTGAACAACATCACACATCTTTGCTGGTCAGAGGAGCAGCAGGAGTGAATAACTCATTCTCTGTGCTGCAGAGGAGAAATTTAGGTGCTTGTTTGTCCCTCCTGTAATCAGACTTCAGTCTTTAGTATTCAGTACTTTAGTCATTTATTTACTGATTCTATTGTTTTCTTTTTGCCCTGCTTTCAGTGAATTACTTATCTTTTGTCTAAGTTTTGGCCTTGTTATGTAAAAAAAAATATATTAACCTCGAAGTCATAAGTAAGGCTTGATGCTGCTTATGAAACTGTTGTTGGCAAGCATTTCTAACTAATAATGTATGTTTCAGACCTTACACCATCAAAATAAAATCCTCAAAGGGAGGATGTAGCATATTGTGATAATATCTGTCCTTTACTTGACAGATAAAGACTGGGAGGACATCAAAAAGATGCCAGAGCACTCTACGCTGATGAAAGACTTTCGAAGGAACACGTGAGTCTGCAGATCACATCTGTTGAAGTTTTTTTTGTTTTTTTCTCTTTATTTTCCACCTGGAATCACTTAAAGTCTGCTAGAAAACATTTTAAAAATGATTTCAAACTATGCATGTCCTTATATAAAAGAGTTCTCACACTGAAAGTATGATCGTAATTACATATGTTCTTACTCCCTTACAGATACACGAACTGCAGCCTTATAAAGTACATGGAAAAACATAAAGTTAAACCAGACAGTAAAGCATTCCACTTGGTGAGTTAATGGCATATTTGCATTGGATTTTTTTGCACGCTTAATTCTGTTGTTTGGTCCTAAAACTGTGCAAATATTTGCAGCTGCAAAAGCTATTGACCATGGACCCCATCCGTAGAATCACATCTGAACAGGCAATGCAAGATCCCTACTTTTTAGAGGAACCCCTACCCACTTCTGAGTGAGTTAAGGCATATGCACACACATCTATATATATATATATATATATATATATATATAAATACAGCCTCCATCCAGCTTTATTTTGTGTTAGACTTTAACTCGCCTCATAAGATTGAGGGACCTTTTGGCTAATTAGATCTGAGTCATGGGAATAAATGCAAAAAAAATAACAAGCTTCTTTTCTTTTTTTTTCCTCCAGTGTGTTTGCAGGCTGTCAGATTCCTTACCCCAAGAGAGAGTTCCTAACAGAGGAGGAGCCAGAGGACAAGGCAGACAAAGTAAAAATATCAATGTGCCTCAGGCTGTCTTTTGAGTCATTGAACATCCCTATTTAACAAGTGCCTTTAGAAATGAGAAGTAGAAGTATTGTGGTGAATGCACGATGGAGTGAACAGGAGCTTGTTTACAAGTTTTCTGTTTTTTCCCCTTTAGAAGAACCAGCCGCAACAACAGGGAAACAACCACACAAATGGGGCGGGTCACACTGGCAACCCGGATAACAGCCACGCCCAGGGCCCGCCTCTGAAGAAAGTGCGGGTTGTCCCACCCACCACTACCTCAGGTGGCCTCATTATGACCTCAGACTACCAGGTAAATCTGTCTCGTACACCTGCCACCATCTACAGTTTTCATAGGCCGCTTCCCAACCTCTTCTACGACATTTTTTCCAAACCTGTAAATAATCAAACATGAACTAAATTATTGCATTAAACAAGATTTAACAAACCACTGTTTTCTCTGTCCCTGCAGCGCTCTAATCCACATGCTGCCTACCAGAACCCCGGACCAAGCACATCACTGCCCCAAAGCAGCATGGGATACTCCTCTACCTCCCAACAGCCGCCCCAATACTCCCACCAGAACCACCGCTTCTGAATCACCCCTCCGAAATAAACACGCACACATTTCTAGACACATGTATACACGCAGCCCTCACCACGCCCACCTGAACGAATGTACCGAGGGATGTGGAGATGTCCATGGCAACAAACCTTTCCACCAACCACCCTGCTCCACCTCACAGGGGGCAGTTTCTCTGCAGCAGTACGTTAAGCCAGACTGACAACAGCCTGCACTTGTTCCAGTTAACACAGCACAACCCCGGTATTAGAAACACGGCTTAAAGCGAGGCCCGATAGGTGAAACACAGGGTGGGAGAACAGAATGAAAGCATTCATGATTAACTTCAGGTTGCTTCTGTTACTTCAGAAAATGTCATAGACACGTTGTTTTGTTGTGTCATCTCCTCCTCTCCTCTGCTTCACCTGTCGCCTCCACCTACGTTTGACCCCAGCCAGCTCCCCTTTTCCCGTCAAAGTTTGGATGAGACTGAAAGCTGCTATGTGACTGCCAGCGTTGACAGATTCCTAGTCCATCTGTCCTCCTGTCCGTCTGTTTGTTTATTTTGTGTGTAGGGTCCTGTGAGGGCCTCAGATGAGGACTGAGCTGCTGTAAAGCAAGCTGGGAGGATGTGAAGCCCCCGCAGATGGGGCGTTGAGGATTTTTTGTTAAGAGAGGAAAGCAAAAAAAGGAAAAAGACAAAAAATATTTTAGTAGTTTATAATTTAATCTGTTTTTGTGGGGTTTTTTTCATGGCAAAAGTGGCATAGCAGCTTGATTACGATGAGCATTCAGCTGCTAAATGCTATGGGTAAGCCTTACGAGATGACTAAACCAACCAATCGCATGGAGGACGGCAGATGGAACGTGCATTGTACTGTATTGTATTGAAATATTTTACATGAAGCAAATACCCTGACAATAAAAGTGGAAGCATTCATTTTATTGATATTTTGTGTAGCAGCAGTTCTGTTAAGTTACACATTTGCTGAGTTGTTGCTTGTTTGTATTTAAGTTAATTTCAGAAGAGTTCAGACAAATCAGCTTGACCTGCAAGAGGGCATTTTCCCACCAACTAGTTTACAATAATGGCCACCTTTATATACTGCACACACCATGTACATGTCTGTTTTCCTATTAATAATGGAGAAATATATTTTTTACACTGACATAAATTACTATTGAATGTTTCTGATCATACTCGAGCTGCATTATATTGAAAACAGACTTAATTATATTGTGAATATTCCAGCATTCCACCATTATTCCAATGCCCGTATGGTCTACTTTACCTCTTCATTTAGCAGACAAAACCTTTTTACAGGGGATTGAATATTGACTATTCGGTTGACTGGATAACCACTGTGTCATCATTTGAAGAAAACATTTACTACTGCAAAATGGAAGGAAAGGCATGGGATTGTATACAAAAGTGTAAACAAGCGATCAAACACCCACATTTTATGAAAATCTAGATTAATCTAGATTTCAACACATGGTAAATCTATTCTCAGGAGGATGCTTTAGTGCAAATCATAAGAGTACCTTGCAAATCTCAAAATTTTGGAGCAAAATATACTGTATATTGCATATAAAACAATGAGATTGCTCCAGTGTGGATCTTAAACAGGCCACACCTTTAACCTGAAAAAGGAGTTAAATTGTAAAAACAGGAAAAGACAAACCTTGGATTGATGACATGCTAAACTTTTACCAAGGAAGAAAGAGAGAACATATTCTGTTCATATTAATCATATATTTGCACTAAATTCTTAACATATCAGTGAACATGTGACACATATATGCACTTGTCTTGTTGTCTGTCTTGTTCTAGGACACAAATTAATCTCAAAATCAAAGTTTGCTTTCCCCTTTATTCACCTAACAGTGTCCATTTTATACATTCTTTCCATTTATTTTATAGTAGTGATCTTTTTTTCTTCTACAAACATACCTGGGAGAGACTAGGTCTAAAAATAGCAAGTCCTCTCACTGAACCTTGTATGATGCTGGCCCAGCTATTTTTGTTATACTGTACTCCCTCCGGCTCTGCATTTGTACCTTATAACCTACTAACCCCCTAAAAACCTCTGTATCTGTCGTGCACGAATTTTGTGTAATTACTCGTTTTTTAAATAGATCGTCAACTCTGCAAAATACATGCTCGTCAATCACCTAATTTATCACGCCTATTGGTTTTAGCAAGATTGAGTTGATTGAAAAACCCTTCAGCAACACCCAACTGTTGCCCCGCCTCCTTCATTCGCGGTAATGCTTTCGAGCCAGGGAGGTTCCCTGTCAATCATAACACAACGTATTCTATTGGTCAGTCTGAACGCCAATCATGTATTAAATCTTTTGTCTGGTGATATGATTAGTTGATGAGACCAAGAGGGGCGTGTTCTCGTACTCAAAGGATTTTCCCTGGAGTAGCCAGACGGGCTGAGGAATACAGGATGGTAGAGCTAATAGTATCTAACGGGACATGCGGACGGGCTGATTTCTTCTAATAATTCAAGTACTGGTGAGGGCCCTATTATACTTTTCACTATAACCGTTAATACACTTTATTATAATGTTGACATTTGGGCTGATATTTCTCTTGACCCTCGTAGCTTTTATCCAAACTAAGTAATCGACCACTGGTCATATGCTAGCTAACCAAGTGGTCAGTAAGAGAAGACCCCCATATAAACTGTAATGCACGGACACTAAATGGTGTAACACTGAATATTACTCTCGATGCTGTGTAACTTTAAAGCCTTTAAATCAGATTTATATTATTGGGTGTATCCCAGCGTTTGCTAAGCACTTTAAACGAAATGGTTCATTTTAAATGAAAACTGATACATGAAGTCGCAGAGACCGAAATGGATGAACAGATGTGGGTCAGTCCATCGGTAACGGGAAGCGACGGTGCGGAACAGTGATTGATCGCGGTTGCCATCAATTTACGCCTGTGCGCGCGCGCGCGTTTGTTTCTGTGAATGGGCGTGCACGTGCGTTCATATTAATCAGCCTGAGGGTAGAGAAAAGGATGTATGTGGCTGAATGTAGGCATGAAACAGTGAACAATGTATTTTAAAATAACTCCACGGTGTCATGCACTATGATTTATTGATGCTTTGAACAGTGAAAATTAATTGATTACAGTTTATTTTTGTTTCTACAGCCTAATCTGTAAAACATACATTGAAAGTTTCTATATTTTTAACATTTCTCACCATTAATCTGTCTATCACAAATAATTTTTTTTAGCTAGTTTTAGTTAAGTACCATTAAAAAAAGTTAACCTAAACAACCACAAATCAGATTATTTATTATCCATCAACCTTATAACACATCAAGGGATTATTTGCCTAAATAAATCAGGTATTTGAGCAACAATAATCCTGAAGTTTTACTGAAGGGTTTTCTGTTAAGACTGAGTGAAAGACACAAAGTCAGTCCAAATTACAGTGTTATAATATTGTAAAACCTTGTGTATCTAGAAAAGAAGTACAAATAGTTTTTAAAAGGCAGCTTAGCAGGATTTAATATTTAGTTGAGGTTAACCTGGATTCAACTGTGTGTGTTTCTGACTAATATTGGAGCAAGTAGACATTCAAGTACAAGGTAGTGACATCAGGATTTATTTTAACTTCATATTAAGGGCAGTGTGACCTGACGTAATCCAGGTTGCATTATTCATAACATCAGAACAAGCAAATAAGCTTCTGACACAAGAAGCTCCACTCGGCACATAAATTGGTAATGACTCCCCCTTCAGAACTTAATGGAGTTCTCACATCTGTAGTAAAGGCTTCCTCCATCCATCACTGCACGTTGGCGAAGAGATGTGGGTGTCACAGGGGAAGTGTGTTTTACCCCGGATGCAGTCTGAATGTCACATCTCTGAGGATCAAAGGCATTTTTGCTGCTGATGGGGCATTTTACATGCTGCTAATAGGACATTTGAGAGGCTACCTGGTGTGTTGGAACTTATTTGTTCAGCTAAGTGGTCACATTAACACGTGTAGTAATAATTAAAGCATCCAAACATGATGCTCAGGAGAAGCTTGGCAGAATAGTGAGTGAGTTTGATGGTAGCTTTAAGCTCAGACTTTAAACTCTCTGTCTTCCTCGCTTGGTGAGTGGAGGGTGAAGGAGGAGTGCTTGTTTGCTGTGCTTTCGTTGCTTGAGTAAAGGGAGGCTTAAAAAGGTCGAAGAGGAGGAGGGTAGGATGCATGGGACTGCTAGTGCTGTTGCCGTGTGAACGGAGCTCTATTGTCCCGGGAACCTTTCAGTCGCTTCCCTGAGGTCCCTGTTAAAACCCCATCCCCCCACTTGATCCACTCTTTTTTCCCCTTCACAAGCACATAAACACACACATGCACTTTGTTCCTTAATTTACACACAGTCTTAATTTCTTATGGACAGTCACACAATCTTATTTACTTTATCTTATCTGTCACACTTTTATCCCACTTGGTTTCTCTCTCTCTCGCGCATCCTTCCTTCACTTTCTCCTCATGTCTCACAAGCAGACAAGGCCTGTCCCTCCTCCCACTCGTCCCCCACTCGCTCATTATTTCGCCTCATCAGTGTGATTGTCATGCAAGCCAGTGCAAGCAAAAACATGCAATCTTCTAATTTGCATCAGTCCATTTCTCTGCCACTGAAAGCGCAATGTTTGGAAATATTTATGCAGAAAGCCACACCTCTATATTTGTGTCAAAACTGATGGTTACACATGATGATTTAATTAGACTCTTGTATTTTATCCTTATGCTGCTGTTTTTTTTGTTGACAAAGACCAGATGAGGATTCTGTTGGTGGGAATTTTCTTATAATTAAAACACTGTGGATCTGTCTCTTGTTGATAATAGTCTGAGATAGAGGTTATTATATAGTGTGACAGTAGTAATTAGATTGTGTTTTTTAGTATAAGATGTAATGCAAGTTTTTACTTACCCTCTCAAGAGGCAAGGGTTTAGCAAAAGTGAAATGGATGAACATGTTTAGTAAGGTATTCTTGTGCACCAGTTACCTGTTTGCTATTATTAGCTCTCTGCTCGACTGCCAGATCCCCCGTGTCTTTCCAACCTGCTTTTCTCTGGTGACTTTTGTTTATTTATTTATTTTTTTAAGAAAGTCTGAACTGAGCTGTTTCTGAAGACTGCAGGAATTGATTGATTGTTAAAGGGTGGGTTCTGGTCTGTTCCCCTGGTTGCTACTTGAGCTATAGCTTTATTGTTCTAGACAGGAAGGAGAAATGTGACAATAGGAGGACCAGGAAATAGGAGCTGGACTCACACTTCAAAAACAGGAAGCAGGAAGACACACTGATAAGATGGCTGCTTTATGCTCCCTTCTTTTGCACTATAGAGAGGTCTGACTGTCTGTGCTGTGTGCATGAAGCCTCTACTTTTTCCTTTGGGGTGTATTTTTTCCACTTGTTTTTGGTGTTACCACCATCTCTGGTTTTGTTAGTTTTCCAGCTGGGCTTGTGACAAGCTGGCCTGGGATTAGCTGGCACGTTGTATCTTCCTATCCCTAATGCTTTAATCTCTTTGCTGGTTGCCAAAAGTCTTATGGCTTTGGCACGCTGTTGGTCATCACTCTCAGTTATGTGGTCAACAGCCCACACATATTTCTTAGAACAGGGAGAGAACAGAAAAATAAGACCTTGCGATATAGTCTGACTATAACCACCGCCAAAGCAAAAAGAAGAAAAGCAATAACAGAATATTCTAACAGATTGTTTCCCTGAGGTTGATAGTTTTGGCCCTTACACCCTGGCTCCTTTTCATCTATGCACATGTACGCTTGACAACTCTTTTCCTTTTTAAATCTTATCTTATTTTGGATTACAAATGCAAGATTATCATCTCAAGAGCTTCTGCAGTGTGCCTGACATCCCCGGCTTATTGCTGCCACGTTGCAATATATGTGCACATATTTGAGCCGAGCTTTTTGACACATTTTTTACTTCGTTATTTATCAAGTTTTGTTGGAAAGTTTAATTGCACTCGTAGTAATGTAGTATTTATCTGGCTGAATACATTATCTCCATGCCAACTGTCCTGTCACACAGAATTACAGAGTAGAGTAGCAACTACAAACAAAACCACAGTACAACAGACTAAACAGTGAGGTGAAATGTGAAAGGGTAAAAACATAAACAAGATTTATTTTTCTGCTCCTGCAAGAGAACAACACAGATGGCTTAATTGAGACTTCACAACTGCTGAATGTCTTTTTACTGTTGCACGCAGTAGCGTAACAGCATCTTAGCAACACCCTACCTATGTCAATATATGCTATAAAACTCTTCTACTAGCTTTTTCTTGTTTTTTTTTGGATTTTGATACTTATTTATCATCCTTTTGAGCACATCTTTTCACGTTCATCCTTATTTAATGTTGATTGGATGCTTGGTTTGCTATAGACACATTATAGGTAGCCTAATTTGACACAGTTAACAGTGTGGCACGTTAGTTGAAGTGTCTTGTGATGACAGGATGCAGTATAGCTGAATTATTGCATATATGGTCATTACACATTCGGTTACATGTATGCCTTTAAATAATAAAAGGTTGCAGGTTCCAGGTAATAAATAAAAACAAGCTAAATGTGATTTTTTATGGCTGTTAAAAGGAAATGTTGCTCTTCTCTGTCCTAATTTAATATTTTGGATTTGTTGACTAACCTAAATCAACAACTAAATTAACGTTGGCTCAGGAGAATTCTGTTTCGACGTATCAATCACAGCATTCATCACGGATGTCGTTAGGAGTATAATTGATGTCTTGCTCATTAACACTTCAGCAAATTAGATGCTGACCAGCTGCATCTCATTCAGTGCGTGCTTGTGTTTCCCTACAGCTCGTGTCGGTGTAAGGCCTCGTCATGCCGCTAGTGAAGAGGAATATCGAGCCGCGTCACCTCTGCCGAGGGGAGCTGCCCGAGGGCATCGGCAGTGAGTTGGAGTGTGTGATGAACAACACGCTGTCTGCCATCATTCGTCAGCTCAGCAGCCTCAGTAAGACTCACACACTTAGGCACACAGATGCCCAGCTTTTCCTGTAAACAAACTGCTGCTTAAAGCGTCAAATGTGAGAAAAAAACATGAAAAAAATGTTTTTAATGAATGTGTAAAACTATCCGCCAGCTCCAACCGCCAGTTCAGTGTGATGATGTCTTCACTGTGTGTAGCCTCTTTGTAGCAGTACATCACATGCTCTCATTATTAATCCTGAAGCTGTGATTGATTTGGATGTTGTCATAGTTACAGGGCCGGGGGTCACAGGGCTAGCAGCAGGCTTTACAGCAGGTTTGCACTGAAACATGGAGCATTGCAATGTAATCCTTTTAGACAGCGCTGCAAAAATGACCCTATCTGCCCAGCTGTTGACATGTGACTGTGCAGTTACACTTAATGTGTGTTAGAGTGCAAGGTATATGTGTGAAAGCTGACTGTGTGCATATGTATTGATTTTTATGCTTACTGCAGATGTATTGGGCAGCAATTACAGCATAATCCTCTCCTCCATCGTCTGCTTCCATGCCCTTCATACTTATCATACTCATCATTAATGTGTTTTCATTTAGGTGATATCCTTTACCTATTTATCCTTAGCTGCACCCATTTTCCTGCTCTCACACTAACCTTGTTGAAGGTTTGTGGTGAACTAAAGCAGCATTATTTACAATCAGTCCACTTTTTTTTCCTTTTGGCGCAGTCACATTGATTCTGTCCGTCTCTTATTGTGTCAAGTTCCTGCAGTGGGAGTGGGCCTTCCAGCAACAGCTGTGCGGGTTAAATATAAACAGTCACACAGGCCTTATGGAGAATATGTAGAGACTGTGTATAATGTGTGGGTTTGTGTGCTAGTTGACCAAAAGAATCCTCCAGAGAGGTCAGAGTTGACGGACTCGGCGTGCCGGATCTGTGATTCTTCCTTCCTCTAAATGTTTTTCCTTCAGCCCATCCTGTCAGCAAGCAAGACCAAAATAGCCCATATGTTTCCATCCTATTCATAACAGCATTAAGTGCTGCATGCTAAAACTTTATGATAACTGAAGTTACTTAGACTGTTATTAATATGTTGTTTTGTGTTTTCACTTTACTGCAGGCTGGATTTGCAGGGTTCTGGGCTCTTTATTGGTTGGAATAGTTCTCTGACACATGCAGGCTACTTCCTCTCCTGCCCATATTTTTCCATAGCCTGATGATCATAACCTAAGCTATTGCAAAGATGCTGTGACTACTGGTTATGATTCTTAACAAGTTTTTTTCCCCTTGACTCTTAAATCTGTTAATGTCCAAGCCCAGCAAAGTTGTGCGACTTCACGTGTAGCTCACATATGAGCTGTGTAAATTCAGTGCTAACATTCTTCCTGGGAGGAAGACTGAGTTAAATACAGCTGTGAAACCACATCATTCAGTCACTCAAGCCAGTTTCAGAGGTGATCCAAGAGCTGACTTCTCTGCTAGACTTCATACTACCACTATTTTATCCGCCACTCACCACTTAACTTCAACCATGTGTCTCAGAATAACTCCTACGAGGACTTCCAGTTTGGTTTTCATCGCCATCATAGCACAGCCAACAACCTCATGAAAATCACCAGTGACCTACTTATTGAAGCTGACTGGTTTATTCTGCATTCCCAGTTTATTCCTTCCAATGAACAGCTCCTCGGTTCCACTTCCCCTCAGGTTAAGAGTCTTGGTGTCCTCCCTGGCAGTACATTGTCTTACCAGTCTCACATTAATAACATTATCCAGTCTGCATATTTCCACCTCAGAAACATCCCTTATCCTCCTACTTGTCTATCTCTTTGAGTCAGCAGTCTGTCATCTCCTTTATTGATTATTCCAACTCACTCCTCTTTAGCTTACTCAGAAGTCTCCTCATAAGCTCCATCTGGTTCAGAACTCAGCTGCTCACTAAAACTCCTTCATATCCCCACATCATCTCATCCTACAGCAACACATACTCACCTCTCCATATCTGTCTGACTTCCTCCACTCTACCACTCTATCGTTTTCTCTCAGATCCTCCTCTTCTATACACTCTCTATCCCCCCCTGCATGGCTCAGCACCACGGAGAGGCCAGTCTTTCCCCTGCTCCTGAGCTCTGCCACAAGTCATCAGGAACTCTGACACTATATGATTCAAATCCAGGCTCAAAACCCGCCTGTTCAAGATTGCCCACTAAATGTAGCCATACATTCATTTATTTTCCATACTGCTTAATCCCATTTAGGGTCGCAGGGAAGCTGGAGCCGATCCCAGCCATTAGCAGGCGAGAGGCACCCTGGACACCTGTACACCTTCGTCCATCTCAGGGACAATGCAGAGAGAGAAAAAACAACCTTTCATGTACACGTTCACTGCTGGGGACACATTTTTATAGAGACCTAGCTAACCTAACATGCATGTCTTTGGAGGAAGGAACCCACGCTTACTTACACAGAAAGAACATGCAAACTTATTACAGAAATGTAGCCACTAAATAGCAAATGCTGAGTCATTCATTCATTTTTTTTTTACTGTTTTCTTTATACGATGTTGGATGTTGATTGTATTCTTTATTGTTTTTTCCTTCAGTGTTGTAAAGTGTCCACGAGGGCCTTGAAAAGCACTAAGTAAAATGTATTATTATCATAATAATGTAAATACAGACCATCTTTGGCTCTGTTGAGCTGCCACCGGTATATTTTACCGCTCTCTCAGTTTGTGTGTGGAGGAGGTGGGGGAGGGGGTATCGTGCAGAAAGCAGCATCAAAACTCGCAGCATGAATTGTTAATTATAATAAAACTATTCTTTGGCTTTGGTGTTTATTTTTGCAGAGACAGGGAGCAAAGCAGCTCCAATCTTCCACATCTGTCCTCCAGATTCCAGGAGTAGCATGTTTTTTATTTTTTTTATTTTATCTTTATGTTAATGAGCCTTAACCTGATCAGATTACTGCAATATACTTTGTAGTGTGTGGACATGATACAGCAGCTCTTACAGACTGATGTGAGACGTCACTTAAAGTTAACAGCCTTTATTTTGATAAAATATTTATTCTTGGAAGAACAAAAGTCTTTTAGATTTTTTAATGGTGTCATAAACTTTCTTTAATGCTGCGTCAGAAGAAATTGATCATCTTATTCTTTCTTGAGCTTAACTTTAAATGAAAAGTTTTCATTAATGATGGGATGGTCACCTTTAAAACACTGAGTCTACAATGAGATCAGGAAACAAATACAGCTACATTCTGGATGCTGGGTCGAGTCAGACGTACACAGTTCGATCCGGTTTATTTATATTTGGCTGGGGTAAATTATTCATAAGGATGTTTCAGTATGAAGTAGTCTGAGTTATCATTTCCCGCACAGGTTCTCATACTCCAGTTTCAGGTTGTGTGACATGATCACTCTATTGATTGGGTCTCAGGGTTTAAAGAGTCCTTTTTCCCCAGATTTCCCATTTCTTTATCGTCCTGCTTGTTCTTTCCAGGTAAACATGCAGAGGACATATTTGGCGAGCTTTTTAAAGAAGCCAACAGCTTCTACATGCGTGCCAACTCTCTGCAGGACCGGATCGACCGGCTGGCTGTCAAAGTCACACAGTTGGACTCCACTGTGGAGGAAGGTGGGTCAGAGAGTAGAAAGCACAGCAAGCTGCTGTCCGACGTGTCAGCTTCATGTTTTCTGAATGTTTCTCCTGCTTTTATTTATGAGCAGGACAATCCTTTCTCATTTCTTGTGTTTTTTGTTTTGTGCTATCAAGTTTCTCTGCAAGATATCAACATGAGGAAGGCCTTTAAGAGCTCCACCACTCAGGACCAGCAGGTGGTGTCCAAGAGTAGCGTGCCCAACCCTGTCATAGAGATGTACAATGTGAGCGATAAACCTCCACCTCTGACCATCCTTACACCTTACAGGTTAGTACTGTCAATGTGTAAACACTCATCAAACACTCACACTCGCCATGTTCTTCCTGCAGCAGAGTCACTGATACTTTTCATTTCATCCACAGAGTTTTTAACTTGTTTAGAGTATTTAAATGAGTTCCTGGTAGTACATTTATGCTGGTTATATATAGATCAGAACGCAGCGGGTTGATGAAAACAGCAGAAATTTCTCATTTAAGCTAAATTAGGAATTTTTTTTCCTTTTCTTTTGGCATGAACAGTTAGTTCATGCCAAAAGTTAGTTTTAATGCTGCTTATTTAGGCCCATGTTATGTCATCATTATATGTTCTTTAGAAATAAGGAAACACTATTTAATCTTAAATTACTCAAAATTATAATTAACTCTCTTTTCCTTTTGATTAATGCTTAATATGACTTTAAAAGAAACATATAAGTATTATTAAATGGGTCTGTCACCAGTTTCTGACTAACATCTGCTGCAGATTTTGGGCTGTTATCTTTCACAGTTGGTGGTGTAGCTGCCACTCTTCAGTGCTTTCCACTACATGGATGCATTATATATTTAACTCCCCACCCCTGACTACACTTTTATCTTTCAGTCTGTTATATCCTGTCATTTCTAGTTATCTTTGTGATAAAAATGCAGTAAACCGATTCACTCTTGTTTCTGCTTCCTCGTTCAGATTAGCTGTTTTTAATGTTATAGACTTTGCATATTTAATTACAAACTATACCTGACCATGTGTTTGTTCTTCTTATTGTAGCAGGTTAACATTAAAAAGTATAACATTGTATTTATCTCTGGGATTACAAAAGTGGAAATTAATTTTGTTCCTGTAGGGATGACCGTAAAGAGGCACTTAAATTCTACACAGACCCGTCCTACTTCTTCGACTTGTGGAAAGAAAAGATGCTACAGGACACGGAGGACAAGAGGAAAGAAAAGAGGAAGCAGAAGGTACAGTACTAGCCTAGAGTAATACTTAGGTAATACTTAGCATTGTTTATTATTTAGCTGCCATTTACTGAGGCCTGATATTAACATTTTAATTGCCTGCTGGCCACTTTTCTTTCTCAGATGATCATAAATAAAATACGATGCTTCCTTGATTGTGCTGTTTGTTACCTGTATGTTTTCCCTTGAGCTAAAAGAGCCTGAATATTGTTGTTGTCTCCATTGATTTCAGGAACAGAGGCGTTGTGTTGATGGGACATTGCAGAGGGAGGTCAAGAAGGTCCGCAAGGCGAGGAACCGTCGGCAGGAGTGGAACATGATGGCTTTGGATAAGGAGCTGAGGCCCGACCATCGACATACCATACACCGAGACAGAGGGGCTTCCTCTGAGGGCTCAATGTCACCGGAAAACAGGTAGCAAGAGTTCACCCTATATTGCCATTGTATAGACATATGTTTTGTTTGCATATCAGTCATTTTATTTTGGCTTATCAGGGGTCACGGTGGGGATCCGCATCACTACCCCAACAGCATGAACCATGCCGGCCATGCCCACACCTACTCTGGCCCCCCGCCCAGCATCCTTGCTGCTCAGATGGCTGCTGGGCACGTCACTCGTGGAGTAGGCGAACACGATAACAGGGGCAGGACTATGATGGCATATCAGGGTGGCACACTGGGACGATCTCACCACCATCAGGTCCCACTGCCTCCTCCTCCTGCAGAAGCTATGAATGGTGGCTCTATGTCTCTCCCACCAAAAGATTACAGGTAAATAAAGGCTTCACCTGCAATGATTGTGCGTGTAAGGTTGTGTGTGTGTGTTTTTTAATGCATTATTTTTGCCACTGCAGAGTCAACAACATCATTCTTAACATAACAAACAGAATAGAATAGTTAAACATTTAATATGTAAAATAAATATTTGGAGGTATTTTCTTTTGTCAGGTCGTTAACTACCACGATGTTTTATAGAAAATGTTTTAGACATATTTTATTTAGCTGATTCATAAAGACTCTTTCAGACTTTGTTTATGTGATGTTGTAAATTTTTTTTTATCATGATTTTTATATTATTTCAGCTTCAGGCTGTCACATAAACCTGTTTCCTGTAAATGTGGGTTAATGCTGCCACCTAGTGGCCAAGTGTAAAACGTCTCTCTCAAACCTTGGTAACAGTGAAGAGTTCTGCAAGTATTTTCATCAACTGAACCAACTCTCTCTCATTATGTAACCCCCCCCCACAGTATGGACGGCTATGCAAACACCGGTCCCCCTCCCCCTTCCCCGGCTCCTCTCATCCCTTCTGCCCAGACGGCCTTCGCCTCACCACCTGGAGGTCCGATGCCTCCTGGACTGATGGCTGGCACCACGGGCTACGCTCCGCCTCCGCCACCTGTATCTGGAGCTCAGGGAGCTCCACCTCCTCCTGGCCCTCCACCTCCGCCCCTTCCAGCTGGTGCTTCCCACTCTACAACCCACAAGATGTCCTCTGTTGTGCCCGCTGAGAACGCAGCAGTCAACGATGCCCGCAGCGATCTGCTGGCTGCTATACGTATGGGTGAGAGCTGCCTGTGTGCCCATTTGTTTTATGTTAAACTGGTTGTTTTATCTTAAACTATTTTTGAGTTAAAACATATTTAGATGTTACAAATAAACTTTTTAATATGTTAAGGCTAAGAACTTTATTTATACTTTTATTGGCAGGGTTTAATTGGTTCAGCCTTATATACATATATAAATCTATTGTTTTACACACATTATTTTTGTTCATACTCTTTTAATAACATTTCTTTTAATTTTTTCTTAAACTGGATGATGTTTTGACATTGTTTGAGTTCTTCTTAAAGATTATTCCAAAGTTTTTTTTCTGTAATGCACTTTTATTGTTGTTCTCAGGTTTAAAGTTAAATTTTTCCCTCAAATATTTTTTGTACATGATCAGGTAGCAAATTATTTCTACCTTTATATGTTGTTACTGCTGTTTGCAACTCCACCAAATCATCATTTTAGTGTTTTTAATTTCCAGAATAATAAATTTGTATATTCATATATGCAGATGACCCTTATTGCTTTTTTCGTTGTAAGTAAAGTGGTTGCAGGGAACTCTTCTAAGTGTTTCCCAAGAGCTCAATAGCATTAGTTGATAGAGCAAAATCAGTAAACAGTACAGAAGATAAAGTGAATTTGTATAAAGAAATGTTTTGATTTAATCAGGACTGGGATATTTTTGCCATTTTTGCCTGTACAACCCTGATATGTGACTTCCAGCATTGTTTTATGGTTTAGTCATACCAAGAAATTTCATATTTTAAATCCTTTTGATTACTAAATCCTGTATTTTCAGTTGTAACTCAATATCTTTACTGCAATTACCAAATAACATAAGTTTTGTTTTACTTAAATTCTTTACTTAAATTAATTTTTGTTAAACCATCTTTTTAATTTCTTCATCTCCTGTGTAATTTTCCCCAGAACCTACTGCAATTCTTCTCCAGTATACAAAATATTGTCATTTGCAAGCCACATAACAGATGTCTATATTGACTTAAACCTCATTAATGAAACACTGAGCTTCAAATCTGCTTTAAAAAGCATGATAGGTTATTAAGCTTTTCTAAAATATTCTGCCACCTTCACTAATTATCTAGTTCTTTATCGTCTCATTGCTTTTTTAAAATCATTTTTAGGCAGCTTATTACAAATTTTAAGCTGGATTACATTAAAGTAAAATACAAAAACCTTTTGTGCTTTAATAGAATTAACCAATGATCCTTTATGAAATGTCTTCATCTTTACATTTCTGTTTGTGCTGCAGGCATCCAGCTGAAAAAGGTGCAGGAGCAGCAGGAGCAGCAGGCTAAGAGAGAACCAGTAGGGAATGATGTGGCCACCATCCTGCAGAGACGCATTGCTGTGGAATACTCCGATTCAGAGGATGACTCGGAGTTGGAGGAGAACGACTGGTCGGATTAACTCAGGCTTAAAATATTTATCTAGGGTAACCACTCCCTGACACTTACACATGTCAACCTCTCACTCACCTGGATGGACTTCCACTTTGCCACATTCATGGTTTCTTCGCTGAAAACACATAATAAACCTGCACACTATCACATGCGGAGCATTAATATAAGCTGAATGGTCCAAAACTGGAAATCTGGGGATGTATTCTATATGCAAAAATATTACAAAAAACCACTGTACAGAGCCTATTAGCTTACACTACTCCTGACCACTATGACACATTTAACACTGAGTTTTATGATTATAACGCATTGTGAATGCACCCCAGTGGACGCTTCTCTTCCTGTGACGCTATAGATACCATGCGAAGGTGCTTAATTCATCTTAGTCTGAGCGTGTTAGAATTATTAGAAACTCTCCTCTTGGGCTAACCAATGTATTTGTCTTTTTAAGAAAATAAACCCTGTTTTTACTGAAACACGTGTAGCAAATCATGAGGTAAGTTTTTAATCTGTAGATGGATATAACTGGAAGTAATGGGCAAGTTTAGTTCGGCTACTGAACAAGCTGCTGTGATGGATGAGCATGATATGTAAAAAGTCATACCACAGTTGCCCACTATGGTGTGTGTGTGTGTGTGTGTGTTGGGGTGGGGGGTGGGGGGTCATGTAAATACTAGTATGAACTCTGTAACCTCTCACCTAGAGAGAAATAAAATCATGAATGAAGTATCGCAGCTGGACTGCCACGTCTCTTTACTGCTCCACTCATCATAGAGACTACGCATACCTGGCTCTAAGACTTCAGTTTCCATAGTAACAGTACAGCTATGGAGGTAGTTGCCAAGGAAACAGAAGAGTGCAAAAAAATAGGGGGGGGGGCAGTAAGCTGGTGTGTGGATGGGAGAAAAAACAACAGTGGAAGCAGGAGGTTTATGCACAGCACATGTTTGTTTTAATAGAAAATTAACAAGATCTCTCGGTTGAGTTAACTAACCAAAGCAATAAAAAGTACAACTAACACTTTGGAAAAATAGACACCACGTTCACACAAATGTTTTACAATATCTCAGTTAAGTTAGTGCATGTTGATTATCGTTTATATGTTTCATTTTGCAGATACTTAATTCGTTGTGCCATTTTCATCCCAAAAAATAAAGTGCATTTCACATTGAGAACGTACATCTATACGAGATGCTCTTACTCCGGCACCGCCCCATCTCCAACCACGAAGCTCATACACTCACACATTCACAGGCCCTTGAGTGTTTTGTTATTTAGCTCTAAATTAGTAACCACCAAGAAAGACAAGCCTCCTGCTGGTTTAACAGCTCATCACTGGTACCATTGCTCCCAGAAGGAAAGGAAAATCAATTGCTTTGCGCATCTTGGTGTACTATTACACTGTGAAACCATCGAGATTAACAGGTGTGTTTACAGATAATTATTACATCCAACATCACAGTCTTTCTTTACCATACAAAGCCCTTGTTCATACCTGTCCTGCAGTGGTAATCTCAACAATACTCTTGGCTGCTCAGCAGACTCGCATTCGCCAATCTGACATGTTGGTGTTAATTTGCTCAGCCAAAATATCTTTTCATTAAAGCGAGGAAAGCGAAAATACTGTTTACATCACCAGCAACAAACGGTGCTCATCCTCCAGTTTGACCGGCTTTGGTAGCACCATGCAGGGTGGTAGAAATCCCCTCCCACCCCCCTCTCATCGGCATGCCTAATTTACAGAAACAAACATGTCAGGAGAGTGAGATTTTAGATAAATACTACATTCAGAAAAAAGGCTTTACAGCGCAGATATTTCATACATCAGAATCTGGAAGGAGTCGGGTCGCTGGAAAAAAAAATAGAACTTTTTTTTAATGAATATAACAAAATAGACTTTTCTCCGAAGGTAAAAGTAATAACAGTTTGTGATGGTTTGTGATGTGGCAGTCTGACCCTTTGGTGCTCATCAAATAACAACAGGGTTAAGCCTGACACTGTGCACAAGTTAACATACACAAGCTACATTTCCATGCTTAGAAATGCTGTATTTTAGTTTCCCTTAGCCTCTTTCTAAGAAAACATATTAGCTCCTGATGTTAAGATCGCTTAGATTTTGACAGGTGAAGGGACAGTAAGAATCAGCATTATCTTTGTATTTGGAAGTAGCCATTTTTAGCTCATAAAATCATTCAGAGGTCACTTAGCGGACTCCTGCTTCAACTAGATTGATTGAGAGTAGAGTATAATATAAGTTATACAGGAGACAGAAAACACACAGCAGGACTGGGATCGCAGTTCATTCAGAGTCCCTTTCACTTTGGCTTGAAGTGCTGGAGCGCGCGCAGTCCCATCCCTCTCTGAGGAGGTCTACAAACCCGTTAAGAGGCCACTTCGCTCAGAACTGACAGGAAGACTGACATTGTTATCCTCTAAGGTCAGGGTGTCAACAGGACGTGACAGATTACGGTCTGCTGAGCTGCTGGTTCATAAACAACACACATGCACACACATCGAGGTCATGCAACTCAGGTGCACCGAAACAATCCCGAATCACGCAGGTGTTACTGGGATGGCAACAAAAAGTTCATGATGTCATCCTGGCGTAACAAAGGACTGAAACCCGAAATGGGGTTGTAGTGGAATGAGGCAGTGATGGATGGGATGCTTGATCACACCCAGGAGGGATGATCCCATCACCCATTTGAGTACCTAACACCGAAGCATCACTGAGTCGGTCCCGAGTGGACTTTACGGTCTATCACTCAGCAGGAAGAAGCCAAAGTGGGACGTGGATGTTATTGCTGTCTGAGTATTGCTTCACATCTAAAACATAACTACCATCATATGCTAGTTATTGCTGAAATGAGCTTAAGGAATAGAGAATCAACTTTCATGTGTTTGAGAGAAAAAGATTAACTCAGAGCAGCTTGTAACATTTATGGGACTCGAGTACGATCTAAGCAAAGCTGTAACTTGAAACATCTTCACAGCACATACAATACTAAAAAGAAATGTGTATTTCTAACAAGATGCAGCTCTTGTGACCTTGCAGTGATCATTTAGCTCTTACATGTGAGGTACACAGTAGTACTTTGTACATAAACAAATTATTAAGGTCATGACGACATCAGGAATAGGTGGCACATTGCCCGCAGTGGTTGGTGTGACCTACCACACTAAAACCCTGGGATGAAAATGTGGATTTGTGCTTTCTGCATGCAAATCATAGTGAAGTAGTCTATTTAGATCTGTTATTAAAGCCGCATTTAGGAAGCCATGTGTAAATCTAATTAAAATTTCCAAATATTTGTTTAATTTTATTTAAACAGATGTTAATTAGATAATCAGTGATGTTCTTTAGGAGGACTTAGATTATTCAAACAGCCAAAAAGTCATAATCATAAACTGATAGGAGCATATTTGATTTGATGCCATGCCTTTACACTGATAAAATGCAAGAAGGGGTTAACAGTGGGGGGGTGGGGGTCTGTTGGGACTATGTCTTGACAGAGGCGAGGAGATGAGCGGCTTGATTTCTACCTCGGCGTCTGCTGAGCGCGGATCAGAGAGCATCGGGTCTATTTTTAGTTCTGTTCAGCTTTCTACGCACGTTCAGAGAGCAGCAGCGGAGCGCCGTGATGCTCCTCCAGACGCGCATCACTGTGGAAAAGCCTGCGCGCTCAGCCCTCCTCTCACCGCTACGCACGCACGCGCAAACTAATAATTCCCCCCTCCATCTGAAGGGGAAACAAGCACGTGTCAACCCAAAGCTACAGTGCACATTGTATTTACAGCTGCCTGTAACGTGATGCACTCGGTTCTCTCTGCAGGAATCAGAAAGGGCGCGGCACGATTTAAGCAGGAGGAGGGGAGGGTGGGGGGGCTGGTTGCAGCCCTCCCAGTGGCATCTGCTGGGGAAGACGTGAGATACCTTTGCCCTATGATCAGTGTGGAAACAGAAAATCCCATCCCCGTTGACTGAAAATGACCAAACTGCCTCCAGCTGGAGCTGAAGCCTCATGCCACTTCCTCCTGACCTCTGCTCTTTCAGACTGGACATGTCCAGCGAGGAGCACAGCTAATCCAGGTCGCCTCTCTTTTCCCCACTTGGGTCTCAGACGTCACTAGGTGTCCGTGCACGGTGGGCCACGCTTGCAGGCACGCAGCCGCAACACACCAACCACAGGGCCTTCTGGATCTCCTGGTTCCTGAAGGCGTAGATGACCGGGTTTATGACAGAGTTGTAGGTGGCAGGCACCAACGTGGCGTAGGTGTAGAGTGGAGGGTAGGTGTAGTCTGCGATAAGAGAGTAGACAGTGAATGGCATCCAGCAGGCTGCAAATGTACCCAGAATGATGGCCAGGGTCGACACGCCCTTCCGGGTTGTGACGTAGTGGGGTGTGGCAGCCAGGAAGTGGTGCTGGAGGGCGATCTGGTGAGCGTGGCGCATCACGATCTTGCAGATTTGGACATAGAGTTGCAGCATGAGGCCGAACAGCAGCAGAAAGGAGACAGAGAGCACTGCAATGTTATTCTTTGTCAGCGGCCATACCACGCTGCACGTGGCCTCCTCTGCCAGGCAGTTGACCCCTGTGACCGGAAGCAGACCGAGACACAGGGAGAGGCCCCACAGCAGTAGCAGCATGGTGTTGGTGAAGGCCGCGGTCCTCTCCGAGTTGTAAGTCAGGGCATAGTACAGCGACAAGTAGCGATCTATTGTGATGGCCAACAAGCTGAAGACAGAGGCGGAGAAGGAGGCAACCACCAGTCCTACGGTCAGCAACTGGGCCGAATCAGAGCGGAGGAGGTAGGCACAAGTGAAGTGAAGCACAAGGCCCAGTCCGGCCAGCAGATCCGCCAGAGCCAAGCTGCCGATCAACAGGAACATGGGGGCTCTGAGTGCCGGGTTCTGCCAGATCACCAGGACCACCAGGGCGTTCTCGCAGGCTATCAGAGTCCCCGATGTGCACAGCACTATGTCCCAAGGGTTGACCAATGGCAGCTGGCTCGGCGGGAGGGAGTCATCTGGTGGGAAGGTCCCCAGGCTGGTGCTGTTATCCATCAGTCCCCCACCTCCACTGGCCCACGCTGTGGGGTCAGGGCTCAACCAGCTGGGGGTGACTGGTGGCTCCTCACTCATTGTGGACCCCGTCTGTAATCAACACAATCACACTGGTGTTAGTAAAAATGATTTTTTTTTACACTTTCTTCCAATCTTTACTACTTCTGCATGTTCAGCTTTAAAAGTGGAATATTTCTAAGACATTTACTCACCCCAGTACACAACCAGTCCATGTATTTAGCTTGGGGAACTGTATGTACAATCTGTGTGAGCCCATGAGCACATGCTAACCTTTATACATGCTTAGTAACTTTCATTTTCCCATCCCCTAAGATTTAAATAATTAAACACAACACTGCAACATACGTGCAAAAGCTTAAAACTGTGTTTAAATTATTATAATAGGCAGCTTATTTTCTCTGGGAATTTAGCAAAGTGAGCTTTTATAGAAGCATGTGATTAGCTTTGTTTGTGTATTAGAGGAAATGCACAATAATATAAATATACCACTAAGCAAACAGCAACTTTCAGGCACCAAAAGCTGATAAAAAACCTTTCAGTTGCGCTTTAAACAATTCAAATGTGGGAGAAAATACCGCAGCCGTTATGGAAACCTCTCTTTCTGTCAGCCTGCCTGCATCTCTGTGCACCTTGCATTGGAGAAACACCCTGCTCCATGTCCGCAAATGGATTTAACAAACAGGGTGCACATTCCCGCCTCCCGTGCACGCAAACGATGCTCAGTAATCACATTCCTGCCTCCATCCTGCCTACCTTGACTGTGAGGTGTGACTTCCCGTCTAGATGGAAGAACAATCGCCTTGTGTCTCCATGTTGGTGATGCGGATGGTGCAGCGCCGGCGGACAGAGACGCAGCTCATGGGGGGGGATCAAAGAGGAGAGGGGATGATGGAGGAAGAAAGGAGCGCGCGCCGAGCCGCTCTGCCGTTAGCGGCTCATCGCCGTGGACTGCGGTTGTGCAGGGAGCAGCGAGTGGAAGGGAGGGAGGAACAGGAGGTGTGGAGGAGGAGTCCCAGATGGGTTAGACTGCCGGAGACTGGTTAAACTCCTTAAATGTCTTCTCCATGGAAAGATGCGCGCGGTGCATGCTTTTACACGTGCAGGCAGGATCAGGCTACATGTTGCATCGTTTATCCGTCACGCAATTCATCTTATTTTGGATCAGTTGAAGATGCAGCACCTAACCTGCTGTGTTTGTTTCATTTAAGGGATTTTTCTTTTCGTCCTGTCACATAAAGATGCTGGAAGCAAAGGCTCACTTTCCTCCTGCGACACCCAGCTATTCTGGTCCTGTCTGAGCTATTAACAGCTACCCTGATGTGTGTCACCAGCATCCTCTTCTCCCTCCTTCTCCTGATGTCCTCCATCTTCTCCATCACCTGCTACGTTGCCTCTGAGTGTCTGAGTCACACCGGCCATCTGCAAACTGTCATTATGCACGTCTGATCACATCAGCTATACCTCGGGTGTGTTTGTTTTTACCAAAGCACCTGCTTGTTTGGTGTGAATGGATTAAAAATAACTCCTGTTGCAATGGCAGTTCCAGAGCGCACCACTAAGGGGCGACGTTGAGCCCCTATGAGTCATCATCAGTATGCACCTGTGGGACTCAGAAAGGAGAGCATCACACTCATCAGTCTTACTGGCTTTATTTCTTTTTCTTTAAAACAGAAAATGATCGTTTCACAACAGGCCTCTTTCAAGCAAACCCTCACATTAAGCTTGCCAACACCTACAAAACAGTATCAAAAGTGCACCATAGTGTTAATACATCATCTCAAGCTCCAACATTTTCCAATATTATCTTGTTATATTCATACAAATACCATTCTGTACACTGTAGAAATACACAACCCAGTGCGCCCTACGAGTAGGACACCCACCTCCCATTCATCCCCCTTTAACGTCCACGACCAAAAAACTCCATCCTGGTTTAGAATAGCGTTGTGGGAGGCGAAGACTCCAGGCCAATATTACATCATATGAATTAAATACCCATTCACCCTAAAAGCAAAAACTAGAACACCACTCATACAACCCGTCAACATCTGTACACCCCTCATTCTTTTTTTTAATAAAAAAAAAAAACAATCTTGACACAGTTTCATTCATTATCGTCTCATGGCGGCAGCAGCAGCGGTGGATGAAGGGGCAGGAAAAACAAGGAGGCCAGCAGGTTTAGCTGGTATGAAGGAGGGGGACTTCCACGGCTGAGCTGCAGCGCTGACTGCGTTAAAGCACAGGTATGAATTCCAGCTGTGCGGGCAGGTATGACACCGTGCGTGCGGCTGTGGTGCGATTAACAGTCTGCTGCTCCCCACAAACAGGGAAGAGAGCATCTCTCCTGATTAACGTGGGGGAAGCGCTCAGGTCCACGTTTTAGTCTCTGGACTGGTAAAATAGGATGTAGCCTGACTCGGAGTTCTTGGAGATTTCAGATGTGAGACCGTAGAATTCTTCTATGGCCTGCGCATCGATTTTCTGTAAGAAACGGGACATCATGAAGAGTTGCAGTGCAGTCTCAGAGGTAAGAGCTAACTGTGAGTGTTACATGTGAACCCATTCACCTCTACAATATCGTCATCAAACAGCAACCAGAAATCGTGACTTTTCACAATGGCAATGTAGTGACCCCTGTTTGGACCACTGGAAGAAAAAAAACATGTTAAAACAACACAGGCTCTGACATGTTTCACATATAATTTAACATATTGTAATTGTGTCATTTTAAACTCATACTTTCCTTACTTATAGAACTGAAACACTACTGTACCCTCCTCAGATTTGTATTAGGATCTATGGTACAAAGCTGTAGACATATCACTAAGCTCCATTATGTTCAAGTCCTGCCTTAGGGCCTTTTTTTCATCCTTTTCCAGTCGGTTTCCCCATAAAGTCCAAAGAGAAACCCACAAAATCCTTAAAAATGTTTTGAGAACATATGTTTTTACTGTAGCTTGCGCTGGGATTTAAGTAGTAATTCTGTATTATGACCATCAAAACAAAAACTGGAGATGTTACAGGCAAATATTATTTAAATTAGTTTACCGTTATTCAATTATTGTGAACATTACAAATTATAAACTCATAAAATGCTCAGTTGAACTCAAAAACAGCATCCCTCTGCTAGCTAACAAGACAAGTCTGACTTTTACTCTACATTTTGTAATTTATTGTTCCTTTCAGAGTCGTGGATGGCCAGAGCTTGTTTTAGCACGCGCTTGCTGGAAAACAGGGAAACTCCTTGAATAAACACAGACACACTAACTCATGCGAGGTCAAAAGCAATGCTAATAAAGCAAAGTACAGCAGAACAATGGCAGACGAGGATGTGCATTTTCTCCCATTTCCTTTCACTTACATTCACTAAACTGATACCAGGAAGTTAAAATGAATCTTATTGCTGGGAACACTTATGTCTGTTGTGGGGATACACACCTCCCACAATGCACCACTACAGCGACCAGGTCGTATAACCTCTCAGGATTGGTAGCATCTCCGGAGGTGTTGAAGAGGCGGAGCTCCAAGGGGAAGACGACGCGATAGGACAGCTTGGTGTAACGCTGCAGCTGCTCCATGTACTTAAAGCGCTTCAGGTGCAGAGCCAGGATCATTGGCAGCTTCTTTACACGCATCCTGCATTCAATAAAAAGATCCGAATAAGACTGAATCTAAATGACTACATGCAGTTAAAAACAAAAAGATTAATACCAACCTCTTGTGTGCCTCCTGCTTGCTTCTACATTCTTCACAGTAGTATTTATACTCACTGCACAGTGTTTCTGTGTTACTGAAACCTCTGACAAGACACAAAAAGTAAACTTCACATTTTCAAATCGATACTTTGATACGTTATCCTTCTGCAGTTCAGTAAAAAGATCAAACTTATGCGATTTTTTATGCAATCTGATCTTTTATAGTTGCAACACAAAGAGAGCTGGTCTCTACAGCAGCAGCATCTCAAAGCAAAGATGAAATAATCTAAAGGCTCTCAGGATCCTGTAAAGTCAGGAAGCATCTCTGCTCTGCATGTGCATTAAACGGAGATAAACACACCAACAAGTAGGACCAGCTGGTCAAGCACTGACCAGTTACAGTGCGCACACACACACACACACACACACACACACACACACACACAGAATGAACCCTTCTACTGGTAGCATGGTTATTAAGAATTATTATATTTTAATAAACTTTTTATATTTACTTGAGGTGTAAAAAAGGATTAAATAATTACAGAAACATTAATGTTTTCAGAATTAAATGCATTTAATTCTAAACTTTTACTAGTGCACAATTTCCCGGTACATGGATTACCATGGTGCACACAGCAGAGCTCGGCTAATAACTTAGCAGCTTTGGACCTATAGTATTACCTATATTATAGATTTTCTGAGCTTTCAGACACCTCGTGTCTTTAAAAAAAGAAAAAGACAAATCTATCACACAGCATCCCCCCACCCCTCCAGTTTACTGTCAGATATAAATGCTTATTAACTCACCGGCTGCTAAAAACTCAATCCCAACGTCATTACTGTTTAAGTATATAGAATGCTGAGCTTGAAAATGTGCCGCCTGAGTGTGTTTCCCGCACGCAGCCAACACGTTGTGAACGTGCTACGACTGCACACCCTGAAGACACCTCGACGCACGCCCCAGTATAATCGGCCGCCTCAGAACTCAACATTACGCAGATCCTAAGGATGAAACAAAGCGCGGGCAGCACAGAGCTCTGCTACAGCGATGGCTGATGAGTTAATGAAGAGTGTGAACAAACATATTTAAAGTATTTTAACATGTTCTGGACTCTTAATTAGAAAACAGCTGTTAGTCAAAGCACTTAAATGACTCTTTAAGTTTAGGTGGAATGTTTTTAAGACATTTAGCTGGTAACATCTATTGTTTTTTATAAAAATTTAATTAGTTTTACTTTTCCAGACACTACTAGAGCTTGAGTTTATAATATTAATGTCTGTCAGTGTCTATAATTTAATTCAGTAGTTCACTAAATTCCATTAAAAAAATCAAGATTAATTCATTACAAAGTCTGTAATTAATTACATTAATTTTCATATTTGAGTACCACTCTTAATATCTAGATATGAATATAGGTATAGATGTACCTGAGGCAGTGTGTGATGGAGGTATTCTGTTCTACGTCCACAGAGAGGTCCAGAAAGTCCTCATCTTTGCTGCTTATCTACAGAAAGACAAAAACAAAGCATAAACGCATAAATTAAATTAATACAAAATATTCCTAAAACATCTCAGTCGGTCACCATTTTTGGGAACCTTTCTTGTACTCACAGGTACAGCTTCATAACTTCACTCACTAAAATCATTTGACAAACAATTTTGGCATCTCAACAAAACCAAAAGATGGAGAAGATCACCGTTTCACATGTGAGGCAGCGCGTCTCATTGGTCAGAGTGCCTTGGAAGATCTCATGGACCCAGGTGGGAGCGGGTGTGGCATTGCTGTTGTTGTTCTGGGAGTCCAATGTGCCATTGGCAAGGCGGCCATTGGTCTTTTCCTGCTTCCTCTCCTCTTGAAGCAGGTCTGCGATGGTGTTGAGCAGGTAGTTCAGGAACTCATGGGCATCCTGCTGCATGTAGTTGTCAAACAGTTCTGACAAATATAATAGAGGAGATACTTTAAGGGATGCCGCAACTTCTGCAAGTACTACAAAATGTTTTGTATGCTCAGCAGGAGCGAGCAGCCAGTGCAGGAAAACCATAGGTAAATTCATTTTGATTGGTTTCCACTCACCATTCTCTTTACGTAGCCGTGTGATGAACTTCTTGGGTGGTATGACGCCTACTTTCCTCTTCTGATTGGCAATACTGTGGAACAAGTCAGCCAGGCAGGTGAGAAGATTCTCCTTCCGCCGAGGCTGACTGCGGTACGCCAGGATCTTCTCCCGGAACGGACGGCAGAAGTACAGAGCCTGAAGCACCGAGTTGCAGTAGCAAGTGTTTCCAAACTAAAAATCACAGAAAAAAACCCTCATAAATCAGCAAGGCAAGAAAGACATTTCATCTGATTAAGAGGGGTGGTATAAATAGCCAATCTAGTCAACAGGAAACATGCCTTTAATAAACACATCAACATGAGCTGATCACTTGACTAGTTTCTTTCTTTCTGAGTAAACATCTCTTGTTCCTCAACAAGAGCCATCAAATAACATAACCAGTTTTTAAAATGAACAAATGTGGCAGGGAAATAATATAGATATATACGTAGTGGTGAGGATGCAGCCTTTCAGTACAAACATACACATTTCATTATTCACCTCTTAGTATTTACCTGACAGATGCTTGGCTGCAAGCAAAACTACTTTTCAGATAACAACAATGTTGATTCAGATTAAATGCTTTAAAATATTTAAAGATCTTACTGAGTCACTTTATTTTAAAAACAGTAAAACTAAAACTGTTGATCAGATTTAATGTCTACTTTATTATATTTTAATTATTTGCATCTGCTTCCTTTCTAAGTTGCAGTGTTTGGTCTATATCATTGCGGTTGTTATCATTAATATGCACCACTCTTCCTCTGGCAGCTGATACAAAAAAAAAGTCTTCTCTGTAATGTATCAACAACACTGCATAGTAGAAAATAGTTACTTACATTGACCAGGCCAAAGTAGTGCTCATTGACCGGAAACTGCTCAGATCCAATCTCTTTCTCCAGAGCAGAGGCATTGGCGCCCTGTACATGCACAGATCAAGTACATTATTTACTGCTAGTTTATTTATCTAACACATCAATACTAGTTTAAAACCATCTAAAAATCTCCAGACTCCACATTCCCTCCTTGTTGCTTCACCATGTTTTTCCACACGGCTAAAAGTGTGCATCATTTTCAGCTGACAGTGAGGGGAACCACTAATTAAGCTCATTCCCATGAGGCTTTTAAATGTATGAGGTCTGGATGACAGCTGAGTATGGCAGCAGAGGTTATGGAAGTTTAAACGTGTCTCTGCAACTGGAGAAACGAATATCCCTTTAGTGTGATTTACCAAGAGGTAATAAACAACGATTTTATGTGTGGTCTGAAGCTAACTGTGATACATTTATCTAGTGCGCAGCTAATGTTGAGCCATGTCGTCATTGCCCATGTTAATAATATCTGGAACTTTTTCAAAGGCTAGAAAACAAAGCCCTTGGCTTTTTGTTACACCATGTCCCCGAACACAAATAAGACCTTTCTTGTCTTAGCCTGAAGTTATCCATTGTCCAGCTGTTCCAGTTGTTGGCAGCTTATACTGGCTTAGCTTTTATATTAGCAAGCTAGCTTTGAATCCAAGCTACAGCAGGTGCACTGTCACCGTCCACACACGAGCTGTGATAAAATATTAACTGATTAGGCTATTAAACTACGATTTGGCAAGCTATAACGCTAATGAGATGTATTACCAATAAGCCACCTTCTAAAAAAAGAAAAAAGAAGAAGAAAGCAGAAGAGCGGAGAAGGCGGTGGGTGGCTGCTTGCTTGGCTACATATCGAATACTGCTTGGCTAGCAGACATTAAAATTAACAGATTCATGATGATTTCCACGATTTAAACTACCACTAACAGCGTAATCACGCCTTCCGTTTTGCTCTATAATCAACATAATGTAATTGTAAAATTGCCGTGCACTCACCATGGTACAAAAAGAGGCAAATTTGGTGACTGTCATTAGGATTTCCATTCGGCTAGCGCCATCTTCCACAACACCGCTGCGCGCTGACAAGACTGGGCTGGCTCCCCTCGAGAGGCGAGCGGTTCTGCTGGGCTCGCGGGGGACTGTCCTATCGCTCAAGAAGACAAGAGCATTCACTGTTTACTGCTTCCTCTTTCGCTTCATCCAGCGAACTACATTCTTCGCGTTTTACTTTATGAGAGTCCAACATGTGGACACCTCGAAAGTCCAAATACATTTCTACTATATTTGTAGAAACCAAGTTAATTTACATATTTATAAAAGGTAAATGTTTTTAAAAAATGTTTAGGTTGCCACTGATTTTGCGCATGCGTACAATTAAAACAACTCTGAACGACTTTGTAAGACTATCGAAACGATTGCAAAATAGGTTAAATGTATTTATTATTAAAATATTACAATATTCTCTCTTGTATCAACAGATGTGGTTAAAACACCTTATGTTTCGAAATGTTAACATAAATATCATCCAATATCAGTTATTCATATGATTTTTAGATCAGGCAATGTCACGGCCTGCCTAAATGGCTCTTTGCAAGGCGGAGTTTGGGGGCCTTAAATCTCTCTTTTCGCCACACCCGCCATCTTGTTGAGACCCGGGGTAAGTTGTTCTCCTTTAAATTTAATTTTTCTCCTTAATTATCTTTATATTTAGTCTTAGTGAGATTTATACATGCACCGAAGACACTTTGTTTCATATTAATGAAATTACTTTATTTAAAAAATGATTCCAGACAGAAATAATCCTCGTTAAATCTGAGCATGAGCAGCATCGTGGCTGTCCATGCGGCCCTGCTTAGGCTGAGGAGGGTTCAGCAGAAGTAATGTATCATTCAGACACAACAGTAATAGTCCTGAAAGATATTAAACTCATTTTTAAATCGAGGTGTTATGGACCTTTGTTTGAACAAAATAATAGTGTAGGCGTAACACCAGTGTCGGAACAAATTCTACACTAGTATATTGTATTATTCTGTACGACATTGTAAATGTTGCAGTTACTATCCATGTTGAAGGAACACTATTTGTGTCCGATTACTTAAAAAGTAATCTGTTTAAGCCCATTTTTAAGTTAAAACTTGTTTAAATGTTCGATGCCTATCGCTTTTATTATGCCCATAGCTGTCAGTCCGTTTGTACAAATTTGTTCAGTAACACTAGGTACATCTATGGTATGATGACGTGGACGAGATAGCATTTGTTTTATTAAAAAAGTTAACATAATTGTTTTCATTAGAGAGAATAACCAAACTATGTTAAAGTGAAGTTTCTTTCTGTTAGTAATCAGGCATCATGACGAACACCAGAGGCAAAAGGAGGGGGACCAGGTATATGTTCAGCAGGCCATTCCGCAAACATGGTAAGGGTCCTATAATCATTGATTATTATATATTGCTTTGAAAATGTCCTTACTGAGACGACTCAGAACTAATTCTCTGTCTGTGAAGAAGGAGGTATTATTCTATCCCACTATGTTTCATTGTTACAAACTAAAAAGCACTGCTATATTGCATTTATCCAGTTGTACTTATTGTAATTTATGTAAATAAATGTAAGCAGCCAGTTGGATTGCATGTGTCTTGGTCAAGTCTTAATATTTTAAATAAAATTTGCAGTGTAAGTACCCAGATGGTGTACTACTTCTGGTCAAATTGACAGTATGTTGTGAAGTTGTACTGTACTATAACTGTTGAAATGGTGGGAAAATGTACTATAAACATTTATACCGTTATAATTAGGTACTTTAATAAATCTTGAAGTAATCTAATTAGTTTCCTTGAAGTTGTCATGTAGGTTCTGTCTCTCTCCAAGCTATATTCTCATCCATAAAACATGTTAAATAATTTCTTTTTCCATAATATTAAATAAGGATTTTGCACATTGGGGATATTTAAAGCCTGCAGTTGTGTACTAAAAAAAAGGAATTAAAAAGGCTTGTTCTCCATATTGCTGTGTCGTCTTGTATTATCTAATTAGGCACATTATGTACATCAATGCATGCACATAATTAACAATAAATTAGTGAGTTGAATGACTTTATCAGTGCTGACCACCACTGATTAGATCACCCAAGGGAGTGAAGAGTGTTTAATATTGTTATAAAGCAGCAGTATACGAATCTGACACATCTAACGCACTGTTTTCTTTGCAGGCCCAATTCCCCTCTCCACATATATGCGCATCTATAAGAAAGGAGACATCGTTGACATCAAGGTAGGCTATAGCAAAGTTATTTTTGCTGTTCTTTGTCCTTTTTAGACGAGGCTTATTCAACTCTGTCCTACGCGGGCTGCAGCCCTGCATGGGTTCAACGTATCCCTGCATCAACACACCTGACTCGGATGAAGTGGTTGTGCAGAGCTTCATTGGCTGTTTGGTCTGTTTAACTGAGGTCAGGTGTATTGAAACAGTGAAACGTTGTAAACCTACAAGGCTGCTGTTCTTCTGGGGCCGAGTTGAATTGCTTTAAATAGGTTTTAAATGGTACTCCGCATGAAAGCAAATGTTGTGTTCAATCAGGAATGAGTTACCAGAATGTCATGTGCAGTCATCGTAGAGCATAAAGGTGAATTTATCTAAATTGACAATGACTATTTTATTCTGAAGAGCACAAAAAAGAGATGTTACAAGTAAATGAGCAATAACTGGGTTCAAATAGGACATTTTACCTGTGGGTTTTTTTTCTCTTTGTTGATCAGTTGTATATGTATGGCTTTGATTTGTGCATTTTTTCATGTGTTTTCCTTCCAGGGCACAGGTACCATTCAGAAAGGTATGCCTCATAAATGCTACCATGGCAAGACAGGACGGGTCTACAATGTAACCCAACATGCTGTTGGCATCATTGTCAACAAGCAGGTCAAGTAAGTAGGTTGTGAAAATAACTTTGACACATTTGGGTGTGTGTGTATATGTGTGTGTATATATATATATATATGTGTGTGTGTGTGTGCGAGCAAACATAAAGTAATTAAACATATAAATCTTTAACTTGTTGGCTGCCAGCAATAGCAGAAAGCCCAGTGTCAGCATTGTGAAGCATTTTGGCTCAACTTTCATGAATGTTGTAGACATTTGTGCATCTTTGGGTTCATAGTTGGAGTACATCTGGGAGCATGTAGGTTGCTCACTCGAAGAGCACATTTTGGGAAGGTTTTGACAAGCGTAAACAGCCAACCCAATCCTCTCAGAAAGTGCAAAGATGTCTTTGGAGTTAAAAAGTTGGATTGTTAATCAGCCACAAATTGATCTGGTTTTTTTCATTATGTGTAATTTCGGTTTAGTTTTTTCCTTCTATAACAGGCGAACATTGTACGGCAGTTATCAGACACAGCACTTGTTCACAGTAGCTTTTATTATTATAAATCTGAGCATGTTTGCTTATAGTCCTTTTCATTTGATGACTTGTGACTATGCAAATACATGCTGGTCCTGATACAGGAAGTAGACTAAAACCTTCATGCATCAGTTTGAAGTCCAAAAAGACATGTATTTGCATTTGTAAGCTTAGTTTCCACCCCAACCTTACTATGTCTGGCTCACTATCTGGTAGGAATCGAGTCGGTATCAATAGATACAATGTGTTTGCCAAACTTAAGCTAATATATAGGATTTTTAGCACAAGGTAAGGTATTTACCATAGGTCTTTGGTGTTTTAAACTTTATCTAATAACCCCACCTTCACTTTGCCACCTGGACCATTTCTGTCCTTGGTGGTCATTCATGTGGGGGAAAGTAGTTCATCCTTTAACACCCCCATCCTAACTTTCTGTTTTGACCTGGGGTTGTGCTTAAGGGACAACTGGATTTTACAGTATCATCGAAGCTGAGCAGAAGCTTCTCCGTTATTTGCTGTGATATGAAGATTTATCTCCTTTTGGCTTTTGCAGAGGAAGAATCCTGGCCAAGAGGATTAATGTGCGCATTGAGCATGTGAAGCACTCAAAGAGCAGGGACAGCTTCCTGCAGCGTGTGAAAGAAAATGAGGCCAAGAAGCAGGAGGCCAAGCAGAAAGGCAGCTGGGTAGAGCTTAAGCGCCAGGTATGAACTGATCTAGTTTGGTGATGAGCAGCCTTGATGAACGAGCTGAAACCAACATGAACATGATTTGTTAAATTTTTGTGTTTACCTTTTTTTCATGTTGCTCTCCTTAGCCGGCTCCTCCCCGTGAGGCCCACTTTGTCAGCACCAAGAAAAACGAGCCTCAGCTGCTGGAGCCCATCCCCTACGAGTTCATGGCATAAACTGCTCAACAAAATAAAACTATTTGTACACACCCTCCTTGTTGTGTTGTTTACTGCTCACACGTTTGAATTTAGAAATGTCGTCACATGATGATGGATTCAAAATGAAATCAAGAGTCGATTTCAGCAGCGAACTGAGAGTGGCACTGTCACAAGCATTTCACTCTGATAAACAAAGCAGGAGGTGTTTTGTTTACAAGTTAATTCATTGTGTTATTTTTACATTAGATGCTATAATATAATGTAAACATGGAGTTGTAGAGAGCACAATCCTCCCTGGTGAATCTGTGCTTAGAAACGGTACATATAAGAAATGCTTTTAAATTCTGAGCTAAGCTATGCAAACATTTATATTTGGTACAGATTAGTCATTACAGCAGAAACTCGACAATATCTGAATATTTTATGTGGCTTCATCCATAAAAAGATCATAAGCTTCCTAAACACTGGTGCATTAGATTGGCACCACATTATACTGTATTCATCAAATCTTGTTAAAAATATTTGAAAATGCATTTTAAAATTATTCTTAAACCTTTTTTTTTTCATGAAGCCAGACTTTACTAAGTGGTAAATGGTGTGATCTATATATGTGGAAGTTATTTCTGAAGCACAGGTCTAATCGGATGTGGTGACTGGGTGTGCTGAAACCATCCAGAGGTCTGAGTTGAGTTTGCATCATGTTCCTGTGTATGCAGGGGTTCTCTGGGTATTCCAGATGTGCATAATATGTTATGTTAGGTTGATTGGTCAGTCTAAAATGGTCCCCAGTAGTTTGTGTTGGCCCTGTGATGGATTGGTGACCTGTCCAGGATACACCTGCCTCTCGTGCTAATTGCTGGAATAGGCTCCAGCTTCCCTAAACCCTGAATTGGATTAAGTGGTATAGAAAACAAATAAGCCTGTAAAGACTTCAGTCTCTACAGTTGTAGTTTCAGAAAGGACTGGTAGTTTTATATGTAATTTAACCAATAATTACAAACTGTTAAACACAATATAAACCCATGGCAATCATATGTTTAATCTGTTTTCACAGGTGATCATTTTATCAGTGAACATTCATTCAGCAATGCTGGATAATTTAGGATTCATCTACAAGAGGATCTGGCATAAACTAGATTTTAAGGTGTGGGATGTTTTAATCATGCAAAACAATATCATTTATTCCTACAAGGGCCTGCAGGTTTACAGTGTGATGCTGCTCCAAAACACCTGATTCAATCTGTGCAGAATAGAGTGTTAAAGCTATATAATCTGAGTTGAGTTTGTTGTAGCTGGAAAACCTGCAGTACTGTGTACATACAACACAGACATGTAGGACCAAACATAGAGGCTGGTGTGGAGGGTTTGCTGTGGCGAGAGATGATGTCACAGAGAGAATTTCTGTTAGTGCAGTAGGTGGCAGTGTGCACCAGATTAAACACTAAGACACAGCATCTGCTTCAGTGTTACACATTTGTTTTAGAAAATAGTAAATATATTATTTACTGATGTTAATTTGGGATACATGTGTACCAAGTAGAACAGTAACTATTACCAGAATAATCTAAAAGTGACGTATCTGATTTAAAGCAGTAATCAGCAGTTCTGGAACAGTAACCACCAGGATACCTTATGGTGTTTATATAATTATATGTAATAATTTATGTCACATAAACATGACAAAACGCTCACAGATGCTCACTGTTTTCACCCCCGAGACAGCAGGAAAAGTAAAATGACAATAAAGTAAACAGGAAAATGAGCGTTTAAGGAAATAACCGGGTGAATCTGACGTATCCAAACAGAGTAGCCCACGTAAACGTTTTGTTCTCTTTCCTGAGTTCTGTACAAAGAACATTTAGAAGTGCTGAATTAAATCTGTGATTAAATTAAGATGAGTTTATGGTGATCAGTATATACTTATGTATGTTCTTCTGCATGTAAAAATCAAGGACTTCTATGAGGTGTGTTAACTTTGTGGGTCACACTCACACATGATGTGTGCTGTTTTATCAGTGGAGGCTGAATGGCTGACTGCTTATGTGACACATAGGTTATCTCACCTCACCTCAGTGCTTTACCCACAAATTAAACCCAGTCGCAGCAGAGACAGACCCAGCAGCTTAGGAAAGCAGATGTCCGGGTCCTCTGCAGACAAGTTTTAAAATGGTCATTCTGTTTTTCTCTCTCCTTTTTTTTTAGATTAAAAGGGTTTTAAGAGACGGGACTTTGTGACCACATATAAAAAATAAATCTACTGTGAAAGAGGAACGTTGGAATTGTAATCTCCTTGTGAACAATGGTGGAAGCTGTTTTAGATAAACCTGTAGACATTGTCTCTCTGCACCTTCATAACCCTGCTGGCCTGAGGTCAGGGAATTCAGACACCAGCCTTATCTGGACAGAGTAATAAGTGTCCAACAACCTGAAGTGATAAAACCAGCAAAAACAGATGGAAAAACAAAATGCAATCAATCAATGTGCAGGTTGGCAGCCAAAGCCCTTGGTATTGATTGGCAGGGCCTGGATTTAGCTTGGAGTGTATAGATAAGCAAAGCCTTATCTAACCTCTTCTATACAATATATATTATTATTTATCCAACACACAACACTGAAGTCTTCATAAATCAGAGGTTTTGTGTTTTTTTTGTGAACACATCAACAGTAGATCCGTTATATGTGTGTGTTTATGTGTTCTCCCAGAAAAACCACAGTGTCATGACTCATGAAAGTTACTGATTGAAGAAACAAAGGGTAAATAAAAGCAGAGCGAAAGCAAGCAAGAAGGAGGAGGGCAGAGGGACCAAAGCTGTGGATCACTATGAACTCCTTAATCACACACGTTTGACACTCACAGATTGAGTCTGTCAGCTCAGCCAGCAGCTTGGGGCAGCTGTATCGACCCAGGCGTTACTTATTAACCGCACACACACACTCAAAACAGTAGATAATTGGACGTGAACACAGAAATAAGTTTTTGTGTGGAGCTGCTGCATTGCGTGGTGTGTAGATATGACATATGGTTTCGTGTCCAGGGTTGGAGTTAAGAAAAAAGAAACATGGCTGTAATTTAGCTCCACTGTTTCTTTTCCATGGTCTCTTCTCGTGATGTGTGTCTTTGTGTTATTATCAAGAGATCTGAGGTGTATAATTTAAAATAGCAGCCTCCATTAAATGTTATTAAAACCTTTATCTCTGTGAAGACCATAAATGACTTTCTTTTTCATGAGTTTCAGTAAAACTGGCGGTCTCAGTGGTCGCACGACTCATACTTATGGAAATGAAAGAAGTGTAGGTGTAAGGGTTTGACAAAGGCGCAGAGCACACATGCTGTATCTGCGTGTGTGTGTGTGATAGGTGGGGTGAGTTTGTGTGGTTATCAGAGACAGCCAGGTGTAGGCATGGCCTTATAGGTGGATGTTAGGTCAGCTGTATTGATCCTGTCCCTGACAGCACAGGGGGAAGGTGGTGGTGGTAGCAGCAGGATGGGGCTGAATGACAAGAGTAGGAGCCTGATAACAGTGTCAACTGACCCAGGTATGCTTACCTGAAGCGTGGGAGGCCAATGAGGTAACGCCCAACAGGCTCTCAATAGGCCTTATTCACAAAAGTCAGTCAAAGGTTTCACATGAGCCCAAGGCATGGGCACAGAGGTTGATCTGTTGTGTTTAGACAAGCAGATAGTGCCGTTAGATTGTCTATGAAATGTCTAGCGACTTAATATTTCATGGTCATAAAGAAAATACAGTTAAAATAACATCTGAAAGTAAAGAAAATAGGCAGAACTTTATATTTTGAGAGCTAACTTTAAATATATAAAAAGTACTGTCCACCAGGCTACAAGGAAATTAGAGGGGGTGGTCTTGGTTTATGGCCTGCATTGAAAACGGTTAAACATAAAACAATTTCAAAGAGACTCAAAGGAAATGCTCAAAGTGCCCAAACAACTCATAAAAGACTCAAAATTACATAAAAAAAACACAGAAAGATTTAAATACATTGAAAACAAAGTACAGTACAATATAAAACCAAAAATAAATGCAGTAAATCAAAATAACTAATTAAATTAGAATGGAAACACTTGTTTGTTTCCATTGCCTCCATTGTCATTGTCTCCCTCAGAGGTTACACACTACCGTTTTACATTTTAGTTTCATTTGGAACAAAGGATCCCACCAAAGAGCACCTCCTGAAAACAATAAATCAAACCTCTCACAGAGTTATTAGAGGAGCGATTAGATAAAGATTAGAGGAGTAAATTCTGAGCATGTCTGATTAATGGAGACATCCAGTCGCCTCTCTCCATGCCTCTGCAGCATGTAGCAGATCAGCAGATATGAGCACATCCTGCAAGTAGTCTGGGCGGCACTTTTAAAGCTTATCAATCAGTCCAGAGGAAAGACACCAAGACATTTTTGTGTTTGAGTATCATGAAATTCCCATTAAACCCACAGGGTTAAATACATTTTCCACATCTTACATGTTAGATCACTTGTGCCACAATCCTGCACAGCTGAGTGAGACCATTGACCTAATATGATGTCCTCTAAATGTTCTTTTGAGCTATATCTCCATTTGGTTTAGAAAACAATATGTTTTAAAAAAATTTCAGCAAGGCAAGACACCCCTCTTTCACCCCAAATGGTACATTCCAGTAAGATAAATCATGTGCAGGTGAGTTGATGGTTGTGGGTCATTCTTTGTCCTGCCTACTTTCAGCATATTTTGTTTCTGTTCACAACACTGAGCCCTTAAATTTCTTACTAAAGATGGAGGAAGAGTTGAAAAGTGGGGTAATAATCTATGTTTGCCCCTTTGCTGATTGTGAAGCTACATTCAGAAAGCCATGGAGGTTCAAGGTTCATCAGTACAAGCATTCAGGCTTGGTAAGTGGCTCAGGAGTAGCTGAAATGAAACACATATAAACATACTAATGACTGGCTTTGCCTAAATGACTGTTAACGACATGTTTGTGGCAGAAACCTTATCCCTGTGAGAACTGTGACAAAAGTTTCCACACTCGCTGTCAGCTGACCAGACATGAGCTGACTCATAGTGGGGAGAAGCCGTACAAGTAAGACCCTGTGTTCCTGAAGTCTGTCCTGATTGTTCCAAACAGCATTTCTCATGTATACTTTACCTGCTGTGCTTTAAAGATGCCAGGCTGATGGATGCTCTGAGGCCTTCGACAAATACTCTAGTATGAAGAACCACATGGTTCGAGCCCACCAGCACCAGGAAAAGCGATATCAAGTGAAGTGACCAAGACTTTGCATTGAATAGATTACAGTAATTCAGCTTTTTTTTAAATGTGCTAGCATTTTTGCTTTCTGCAGTGTGAACATCAGGGCTGTGAAAAAGATTTCAGCAAGAAGAACCAATTGAAAGCTCACAAGTGTGAGCACCACCAGCTTCTGCTTTTCCAGTGAGTGATGATGATAAATGTGTGAATCACCTTCTTGATGTTTTTTTTTCAGCTTTCCTCAGCACCTCAAGCCTCTTTCTTTTTATTTGTTTTAATGTAGCTGTTCTTATGATGGATGCACAAGAGAATTTTCCAGCCATGGAAAGCTAAAGCATCACCAGAGAGTGCATGAAGGTTGGTAATCAATGTATGAATTTTAAAGGGGACATATAATGCAAAACACTTTTTTTTAGCCCTTTAAATACATGTTTGTGCACCAAGGGCTTGGGAATGCAGAAAATGTCACTTTATTCCCTCCTGATGTTGCACATATATCTTATCGGTCATATTTTTCAGTCTTTTTTTTTTTTTTTTTAAATCTATTTCACAGTATTTGTTGTGGGTCTGTCAAATAAGGTTGTGGTTTGTAGTTTAGCTATTGCTGCTATTAAGCTACAAACATGGCGGAACAGGGTAGAGTTTAACTTTCTGTAACCTGGAGGGGAGCGGGGCATGACAGGCCTCATTCACACCTAAAAAGACCAAAATTAGTCAAGATGCACCTCAGAACAAGGTTATAAGGTGTGTGTGTGTGTGGAGCGAGAATAACCAGGAATTCTGTCCAAAGCATTGCGTTTCTGCTTTATACAGACAATTAAATTAATGATTTACATGTTAAAAGGAAGGATTTAAAAGCATGATGTATATATATTTTTTTAAAATTGTATTTAAAACGTGTTCAAAGCAGTTTTCTCTGCTTTTTTTTAATTTTAGGTTATTCTTGTGATGCAGACATGTGTTCTTTCCAGGGGAAGACATGGACAGAATATGTGAAACACCGAAAGGAACATAAAGGTATACATGTATGCACATTAACCTCAAAAGGCACCTGTGGAGGTTTTTATTTACAGTTCTTGCTACTTCCTCCCAGTCAAGCTGCCGTGTGAAGAATGCAAAAAGCTTTTCAACAACAACTGGTTCCTGCACAAACACAAGCTGCTTGTCCACTCTGGGTTGAAGCAGTCCTTCTTGTGCCCCAGAGAAGGCTGCGACAAAACGTTCACACGCCGTTTCAATTTGGAGAGTCATGTACTGGGAGACCATGAGGGGCAGAAACCTTTTAACTGCCCTCATGCTGGCTGTGGGAAGAGCTTTGCCATGAAGGTAAAAGCCACCGTTGTTTTACATTAAATGTTGTTGTGCTTTACCAAAATGGCAAACTAACTTCCAGCCATGATCTTTTTCAGCTCATTAGAAATATCTTGCAATACAAATTAATACCTAGTGAATGCAGAGGTGTATTTAGTTGTAAATTGTGCAAAAAGAGAATTCTTTGTAAGTGGAAGATTACACTAGTATTTTTTTTTTTTTTAAGATATCTTGCAATCCACCAAACAAGATGGACTATGTTAATAAAGGAAAGTTAAATTCAAAGTGGCTATTAGGGAAAGATTAAACATGATACAAAAACTTACCTTACAAGGAACTGAAAGTCTACAGGCTGCATGGCTGATATTCACAAGATGTTTGCTTTGTTTCACAAAGCAGGATGTTTTGTGGACAAAAGGTCAATCAGTAATTTCTAAAATGTCTGCAGGTCAGAACAAAGAAGCTTTTTGCATCTATGAAAAGTGGCATTATAATGGCTTTGGTGGGTTTTTGTTTAACTGGGTTTGGGAAAGCTTAAATGAGTGTTAACAGTTAATGCTACACCTCTCAGGAACTAAAGGCAAACTGAGCACATGCTGGTTTGGATTTAACGAACTTTTAAAAATGTATTTTTGTTTTTTAAATCAATCTGCATGGTTTTTATACATGTGCTGTATGGAGGACTGGTCTGAGACATTAACTTGCTGATATGGTGGAAACTAGTGTCCTTTTTGTTTCATAGGAAAGCCTCTTGCATCATGGTGTGGTGCATGACCCAACAAGGAAAAAACTGAAGGTAAAGTGTCCTTGTGAACTTAAAGAAATGCTCATTTTTTTTTCTCCCTCGTGTTCTTGTGTACGAGATGTGCTTTTTAAAACCTGTACTCTCCTTCCAGAGAGTGCATCTTAAAAAGAATCAGCCCCGGAGGAAGGTGCAGGAGGTCATCATCACAGCTGCAGCCAGTGAAGAGGAAACGAACACGCTCGCTGCAAAGCTGCACAACACCACTTTACAGGATGGCAAATCTTGAGGCTGCACGAATTGCTGCGGCTACGTGCATTAATTTTTCCTTTTTTTTTTTTTTTTGTTTAGCAGTTGTGAATAAACAATCTCTCAAAGCAAACTTCCCTAACTGCAGGCTATATTTGCTATCTTGAGCGTGTTTATACAAAGCATGTGTTCTCCGTTTAGCTGCCTCTCTGTGATCCATTTACAATAAGTCTGTACCGTAAAGTGGGGGAGAAAAAATGCAGTCAATTTTATTTTCCTTGAAAGGAAAGGTTTATTAAACAAACGAAACACACATTCACACGTATAAAACGCCAGCTGACCGGACAGCTGGTTGTCATGGTGATGAGGGCAGTTGAGGCCCCCGGGATGCGGCAGGTTTCTAATAAGGCCTGAGGCTTATTCAGATGAACGCAACGTTGCTGTGGCAGGACATTCTTCTTTTAAAGTGATTTTTTTTTTAAGGATCTGACCTCTTTATTCTTCTCCTCGTGACGTTGTCTCCACCTGAATACAACCATGGATTCTACAACTGCCTGGTGAGGTGGATACAGCATAGCTTGCCCGTTAACGGTTGCCGTACCGCTCTCCCTGCAGGAGCGAAGACATGACCATATGAACACAGCAGTGTGTGTTGTGAGCGCAGTCTGTCGAGTGACGTGGTACAATCTGGATCACTTCCCACCTGGTCAGGGCAGGCTTAGTCCTGCTGGGGTCTACGGCGGTTCTGAATGCTTTTGGTCCTGGATTAGGCCTGATATGGAGCGATGTACAGTAGCATGTACCATTTCACTGTGGCCAAGGTTGTTCCCTATAAAGAACATTCTGGAGTGCACAGCCTCCTGGTTTTTACTTGTCCTGACTACACCAGGCTGCCAGGCCAGGAGACCACAGTAAGTGCCACCCGGCTGCGCTGTTCTTTCAACATGGGCACCAGTGCAGAGTGGCTCATTCCTGCTGTGGACAGGCCGTTAACCGCCACTATCATGTCACCACACCTAAAACAACACAAGGAGATGTGTCAGCATGGGTTTACCAACGAGGTTGGGTGTGTGACACTCGGACAAACTGGATTATAGATGTATTACACGTTTTTATATCTTGTAACAAAACTTCTTGGCAATGCAAAATAATGCTTCTTACTCTTATACCACTGCAAAGCTTGTTCATTTACCCTTTTAACTATAAATGCATTAGTGGGATGAGCAGCAGAGTTGAATATGTTGGTTGTGCTCATTAGAAATAGCAGCCATGACTACCCTTCATTTACACTGCTGTCAGCAATATGTGCACCTAGACATGAGGTGGGATGTTCTGATCAATGAAGAGTCCAGATTAGGAGTTGGATTGTAGAGTGAAAATGTAGAAAAGATGTGGAGAATGCTGTGCTGGTTGCTGCACTGATGGGGTTACAGCTTTCTGCAGAAGCAGTGGGGTGGCATCTCCCTTACTGGAAAAAAAAACTTCCCTGGAAGTAATATTGTAGAAACGTGTCTAGAGGACATTCTGAAATGAGTGGTAGTCTCATATCTTCTAAGCTTCAGACAGAACAACATTTCCAAAGGGGACACCAAGCAGGGTTTACCACCCAGAACCTCCAGACTGTGGAAGCGGAGGAGATGGAATTATCTGCCTGTTCTGAGATGGGATGGCCCACCAACCTGATGAGCAATGTGCAGAGAAGGTGTCGGGTTCACAGGGCTGTCTATGGTTCCACATCCTACCTCCTCAATCAATACTTTAAGTCCCCAGTATAGCTTCATCCAGTCTGATAAATGTCAACAAACAGGATGAGACAATAAGCTGCTTGATGTGGAGAGTATTATGTTTTCATGAGTACTGCAAATGCAAAAATGGCACCATTTATAGCAACTTTCCCAACTTTATATGGTATATTGCCAAGAAGCAATGTTACAATAAATAAACAATGAGTTAAAGACTAAATGTCATTTTTTTAAAAAGTATTTTACAATTATAGATCTTGAGAAGCTTTGGCTAAACAAACACTACCTGATTGTAGGATTGCGTTAGCATTAGGTCTAGAAAAATAGTAGAAAATATCCATTACCCCAAATTCAGGGGAAATTATATACTTTACTGCTAATATTTATTTTCCTGGTGATGCAGAACATGCACAAAACTCACAATTTATCTCATTAGCACAATTAGCTCATAAGAAAATGTAAGATATCTCTGTGAAAACCCATTTATTAAGTCTTACTTCTGCTAGTTAACTGAATTTTAAAAATCTCTAATAGTTGTTCATCGTTTTTATTGATATTCATATAATTCATGTGCTGGGAGGAGGTTTTATTAGCTGTTAGTTCCTCTGCATACAAGAGTGATGACACAGCAAAAAGCCTGTGAAGCTCTAACAGCCGCTTAACACCAAAATATAATTCTGTCTTTTAACATGCTGCAGCATATGAATTATAATAAATATGCAGCTACTCCTGTTATAAGTCAATGTGTAATTAATTACATAATAATTATATGAATAAACACACACCAATCACATCGCTCTTGTCAATCAAACTATATCTACCTGTCTATTCATCACTATTAATCACCACTGCTGTTATAAGCCACATATAGTGTAGTCATGTTGAGAACAACTTATCACGTACTTCAGGCGGCCATCATAGTACGCAGGTGTGCCCAGAACGATGGTCTTGATAAAAAACGCCTGGTTGCCGTGGCTTTCCTCGTATCCCCCGACGATGCTGAAGCCCCAGCTTCCTGGGTGGCTTCTCCTCAGCACAATCTCATGGCTGCTGTGCAGGTAGCTGCAAGAAAGGAGAAGATCACAGACAGCCAGATATAGCTATGAAATCCAAAATATTCCTATTTCACATCCACCCATGTGCTCACCTGGGCAGCCCCAACCACATGACCCAGGAGGGGGACCAGTTGGCATCAAAGTCACTGTCGTGAGTGTGAGGCAGCAGCTCATCGTGGTCGTGCTCTTCCACCATGCTAACCTCCAGCACTCGCAGCTGGACCGAGGCCGAGGCAGCGCTGGCTTTCAAGGTGCCCACGGCTTCGCTGTGGCTCAGATATGTCAAGTCCTGACCGTTGATGCTCAGTAGGACATCCCCTGGGCGAAGGAAACGAGAAGATTCAGAGGTTTCAGGTGGGAGCTTTAAGACACAGTGCTGTTGATGTTTCGGGGTGTGTTTTTACCTCTTTTGATTCGACCATCCCGAGACAAGCAGCCGTGCGGTTGGACGCTCGTGACAAAGATGGGCAGCTCCCCGCTCTTACTGCCTCGCCCCCCAGCCACAGTCATGCCCAGGGATTCGTGGGGTTCCTTTTTCACAGTGATGTGTTTCTCTTTACAAGTCACACACTGTGACAGGTCCTGGGAAGCATCATAACACAGAAAACAAACACAAAATTAAGACACAGTAATATTAAACCATTCTTTTAATCCCACTCCATCACTAGAGGGATTATATCCACGTACATGTGCACTGCAAGATGCAACCATATGCATGACAGCAGTACACACACACACACACACAGACTCACTCTGTGGGTGCTGGTGCGAGACAGGTGTATGGGCACAGGGCTCGGAGTAGAGCTGTGATTAGGCAGGAAGTGATCAAGGCAGTAAAGGTCTCTGGTGGAGCTTGATTTTGGCGGTGGGGGGGGAGTTGGTTTGCTGGGTCGGCCAATCATCAGATGCACACGCTCTCCGCTGGCCTGCAGAAGCAGAATCATGTTGAGCTGAATTTATTTATTTTATCTAATTAGAAAATCTTTAATGTACTTTGGTCTGAAATAGAAGTTTGAATATGAGTATCTCCCACAATAATCTTACATGACAGTATAAGTAAATAATTCTCAATCCCTCATGATGAAATTAATGTAACCCAGATGTGCATCCACACCTGTATGATCTGAGCAGCCTGCTCGGGGGTGCCGTGGCGCAGGTCCTGGTCGTTGACTGCCAACACTCGGTCGTTACCCCGCAGTCTGCCATCCTTTGCTGCTAGACCTCCCTCCAACAGATCCAACACAAACACCCCTGACTCATCCGTTCGCCGCACCAGCTTGATGCCAAGCTGCTCTGTTGAATCCCGCTTGTGTAGTGTGATTCTCAGAGTGGCAGGGCTGGACGGGGCTCCCTCAGGGGTGGAGCAGGGTGCGTGGGGCACAGCCGGGGTGGAGGAGGAAGAGGAGGGAGGCGCTCGAGAGGCACAGCGACGCTCCCTGAGCACAGTCAGCTGCAAGGTGGTGCAGGGCCGCGCCAAAGTGGAGCGAGCAAAACTGTGCGGCACATTGCTGATGTCCACGTTGTTCACCTTGGAATGAGAAAAGGGAAGAATTTAGGGTATTAGGACAATGCTCATTCTGCTTCATCATTTATTTACATATTATTTTACACTCCAAACCAGGTGAATTGTTAAAAAGTTTCAGAGAATTTTGTGTATGCTGAAAGAAAGTCCGGAGATACAAGGTGTCTGGTAAGGAAAACATAAACAAGGTTTCAGAAGCTGAACCTCCTTCAAGCAGGTGTAACGTATCAGAGAAGCTTTTCACACAAGCACAATCTTTATCCAGTCATTCCTTATTCACGTCTTTACTTCTCAGCTATGTAGTTAGCAACCAAAAATGTCCAAAAACGTATCATGTGCCTGCCTGCAGAAAGTCTAAAACCAATCAGCTTCAAGCCGGGACTGGTCCCTAACTGGTCACTAACTGGTCCAGTCGATTTTAGCTGCTATTTCAGGGTCTGTTTGACCCGCTTTGAATGGCGATCAGCAGCTAGGTCAGGTCAATCTCATACTGGATTTTCCAGAAGGCTCTTCTCTCCTGACTTAAATCCCATAGAGAACATGAACTCTACATGGAGGGAAGGACATGGGTTCCTGCACAGCATTTAGGAGGATGTGGTTGCTTTTTCATCGAACCAGAAGACGTTATGGATGGAGGGCTAATGATAATGATCCAATCATAAACTCGTGGTAAAATATAAAAAAACAAACGCGTATTCCCCTGAAATAGTTATTAATGCTCATGAATGACACTTGTCTAATAATAAAAACATAGTATTTCCAATAGTAATTCTATTAAACTAAGTCAAAATGAACTTGAGGATTAATGTGAATATAGTTGATAGAAACATGTAAAAAAACCAAAGTATAACAGTAAATAATTTTCTTACCTGTAGTATCTGATCTCCAGCCAGCAGCCTCCCGTCTCGTGCTATAACCCCATCTCTGTACACCTCCTGAATCACAATGTTGATCAGAGGCGTTTCATTTCCGCCTACGATGCTGATCCCCAGCTCGACGTATGGGTTTGCCCGGTGGACCTCTATGGCAGTTATCTCTCCTTCTGGAAGGGACGGCAACTTCACACATCCTTTAATAGAAAACAGACAGATTGCATAGCTGCATTTCTGTACAGTAACATGCACACTCCCCCAGCCTTCAGCATAACGTTGTCAGAATGATGGCATACCTTCCTCAGCAGACAGAGGGGGGGATTCAGGGCAGTCCCAGCCAGAGGATGTTGAGCTAACAGATCGGAGAAGATGGATGCAAGGGTTACTGAGGGGGCGCTTCACCCTGGGGACCACACATTCCAGGCCCACCACACCTATAGGCAGATTATAAATTAGGCTGACTTTAAGATCGTATAACAACTCAAAACTCTTCAATTAAAGCAAGTAAAACAACTCACTGTCTTCTTCAGTGCTTTCCTCGAAGGCAGGGTTGTCCAGGCCGGCGTCGTCCGTCCACACAGGCCCGTTACCGCAAGCATTATTAGGTCCAGAGTGGGGCGAGGGTGTGCAGTCCCTCAGGTCTGTCTGTGGGGAAAGAGGCGACCTGGGAGGGCTGGTAACCATCGCTCGCTCATCCCCACTCTCACATCTCGGTCCATCCACATTCATCTGCTGACATCGAGTCCCAGGACACCTTTCACCAAGCAACAGGTGTCAGTTTGTTAGTCCATCTGACACATAAAGAAAATCAGATTTAGCTTCAGTGAATTGATGTAAGTTGATCCTGTCGGGGAATGCCTTTGTTCGTTTGATACTTCCACCAATACAAGGTATAGTTTTATTTATTTTACACCAATAATATTGGTTACTGGTTATACTTCACATGTGTTTATTCATTCCACCCAGACATCAGACTTTACAAAGCTTAGAGAGACTGAATAAGACAACAACCTCATCACAACTCTGTTAACACATTAAGTGGCAAGTTTCATAACTATATAATTAGAAAAACACTAATCACATATGACTTCCTTGGAAAGTTTGCCAGGAGAAGAAACTTCTCTTCAGAAAAAGCACTGAGCATATCTTCAAAGTTTAAAGCTGCATCTGAACAAACTACAACACTTCTGTTATGTTGTTTTCACAATATGAATATGGAGATATTTGGCCGTAATGTGGGCATGCCATTAGTTAATATCAATACTAATATACACAATTTAAAGGCATGTATCCACTGTACTAGCTGTTGAGCACAGTGGAGGAGGCGTGGTGATTCTGGCTTGTTTTATAACCACAGGATTTGGACATCTTGCAGGCATGAAGTCCTCTGCATATCAAAATATTCCAGAGTAAAATGAAGGAACTAAAAAGAGGTGCTCTGTCTCTAAGGTCGGTCCTTTCAAACATTGTGTTTAGCTTTATTTTACTACAAAAAAGGAAGGAAGACTCCCTCCAACTTAACAAGAAAACTACATTTTAGACAAATATGATTAAAATGAAAAACTTAGAAAACATTACCGGTGATTTTGTTTTGTAGAGTCAGTAATGTCACCCAAATGTTCCGATAATAGGGATGAAAGATGCTATAAAAACACTTCTAACTGTTGTTTACTGTAAAATGACAGCAAACTCAGCACATATGCTGCACTCAGATTTGCACACTAACAGTCTTAGAGGATCAATATAGTCACAACCTTAACTGACTTTAAAGTATTTACTGTAAGCAGCAGCTTACAAGTGACAGCTGCCATCATGTTATCGTCCTCATCCTCACCATTAGTGTCAGGGAGAAATAACTAAAACAGGCAAACTTGTAAAGATTATACTAATGAAGACTGAGATCTAAGTGCTTTTAATCTGGGATGATGAATTAATTCATGTTTTCCACACACCGTGCTTGGAGTAGCGACTCGTCTTTAACATTGATTTAATGTTGACATTCACACAAACCTTCACAATGACATTTTCTGATCACTGCAACCCAAACAAGGTCATATTCACGCTAAGCAATGTTCAAATTAAATTATGCGGGTGTCCACCTTATGTATCACCTTGAAGACAGTGGATCTATCATGACGTCAATCATGCACACTGTTGCTATACAATGCATGCTTTTGCTGCTACAGTTTCAGCTAAATATAAGCAACATTGTTTTTCTTTTGCGAGAACAGGACTCTTATCTTTGTTAAAGGACCTGTAAATCTGTCCAGTCCTGCAGCATAGATGATTAAGGACAAGGAGACTGGGCCAATTATTACTTACTTAGTTAATTACTGTGGATGTGAGAAACTCTGGAATATTCTCATGAAAACACTTCAGCAAAATGCTGCCTTTATTAAACTGTTGTAATACTGATTTGTGCTTTTACATTCCCTTTCCTCCAGTCTAGCTGGGTCTATTTAAATTCATCGGACATGATCAGGAAGGACACGCGCTTGTCAAAATGAGGGCTCGTGGTTGATGGTGTAGGTCAGAGTGAAAAACAAGCAGCATGGGGAAAATAATTATCAGTGGAACTGAGACACAAGATTTTGTCAAAGCACAAATCAGCAAAAGAAAACAAGTGTTTCTGGGATACATTAATGTGCCAAAAAGCACGATAGCTTAAATGAGTCTCCAAATGAATGAGTTTAAAACTGCTCAGCTAGACAGAGAAGTCAGGAAGGAAGCGGTTTGGTCACACATGTAGCTAAGCATCAGGTTTATGGTGAATACAAATTTAGATAGAAGAAGCTCACAGAAGGTTAACCATATGACAGACACTTCACTTTGTGTCACAGTGACCAGATAGAAGTTATTTCTCTCAAAAAAGAAACATGATAGTGTGCTGGGGGTTTGCTGCAAAGCACCCCTCAGAGCACCTCTCGGGCTTTGAAAAGCAAACATCTTCCCACCAATCATCTGCAAGTAAACTTTGTGGCGGCTGCAGAGTGTTTCTCACTGAGTGAGGTTGCAAGAGGGAAAGAAAATTGTGAAAATCTTCTCTAGAAAGCTATAAATCTCTGGCTAGGGTGAAATTGAACATTTCAAATGGACAAAATAAAAGCATGAGGCATCACAAAGACATACTGGTGGCTGTGGGAAAACCTGTGGAAGATCTGGAGTGACTCAGCCAGAGTGAGAAACCCTCAGAGTATATCTGGACTCCACGGTGCTTTTCCCTTTTAAGATCAGTGAAGGTGGAAAACTTAAAGCGGCCTTGTTTATCAGTGAACTATCCTACCTTGACCATGTCCTGACGATCTGATCTTTTAATCTAATGTCCAGTCTGATCCGTAATCCTCAACATAAACACTGACAATGTTAACCACAGGGACAGCAAACTCTTGCCTCCTAGACCTGCAGGGGGAAGCCGTAAACTCACGTGGGACTGAGGTTTAATCTCAACTGAAGCATATCACATCACTCCTTACTGCAACCTCATTTAATCTGTCCTGTATCGTCTCTCCTTGTTTTGTGAGCATGAAAGAATTGTGCAGCCTTTTCCAAGATGCACCGTTGTGCTGATGGAAAAGGATGCTTTAAGACGAGCTTTACAAACATTTTCTTCTAACAAATATAACAAAGTATTTTTATATATTCAAGTAAAGTATATAACCTCTCTTAATGCTACACAATGTTTACTTTTAAATGTTTATCTGGCAGGAAGAGCAGAAAGTTTGATTAGAGCAAAATGCAAAAAAACTATTACTATAAACAATCATCTAGCTGAATTTATGGCTTTACTGGACAAATGCAACTACATTTAACCTGCTACCAGTCCCATATTAAGGCTACATTAGCTGTTATTTGGCTCGTTTCGTGGACTTTCTTTGAAGACGCTCATGTACTCTCCTGCCTGCCTGTTCGCTTTAAGCTTTTGTTTACTAAAATTATCCCCAATTTCAGTAAGATCCATCGGTAAACTGCATGAAAAACACCAGTAGATACATATTCAGAACACTGAATACATCACCAACGCCTTTATAATAAGCATAGGTTAGTTAAACGGACATATTAGAAGACATATAGCAAAGAGGAAAGCAAACTCAAAGCCAGTCATTAACAGAAAGCAGCATGAAAGAAGCTCTTTTGTCATCCCACAACCTGACCATACATCTCCTGCGTTCCACTCACCACAGGCCGGGGTTGCCCTTGGCTGTCTCACAGAAAAAGTGGTTAAAAAGGTCTCTGGTGTTGAAGTTGCCCAGCATGATTGTGGAATGAGAACATGAGGCTCCCGGTTAGCCTGCCCATGACTGCGGTAGGGAACCACTAATCCGCCGTCACATGACCTGCTGCTCAATAATCCCTTCTGGGTCTCACAGCACCTGGTCCAAATGGGCCAAAAGCCAAGGCGTATGGAAGTGGGGACCTTTCAAGGTTAAGTACAGAAGATAAATCTTTCCCAACTTAAATAATCATTTGTGATTTCTCCACAGGTTTTGTTGGGAAGCAAACCAACCATGTATGTGGATGGAATAACGGCAACTGCACCTTATAGTTCTTAAGGAATGTGAAATCAATTACTTGATGCCTTTGTTAATGGTCTTACTGACTCTGACACAGCTAAAATAAAGCTGCATTACCATCATAAAGCTTGTAAAATCCCCACTGGTGCATGCACACAGCTCTCCATTATTTATTTGTCCTTTATGTCAGCATATAAATCTATATCAGCTTTATTACCTGTGTTTAAGGTGTGCCTCCAGGTCACATCGTGGCATGCTGAGAGAACAGACAGGACTCAAAGGGCAGGAGACAGATAGCTTGTCAAGCAGCTTGTGCACCAGGATGCTGGATCTGCGGCATGCCTGCAGCTGCAGTCGTGTCCTGTCCAGAGGACAGAAGTCCCTCTCCTGGAGGAAGCTCCGGAGGCAGCGGGCGCAGAAGGTGTGTCCGCACGGTGTGTCAAGCGGCTGCACCAGCGGCTGCAAGCAGATGTGGCACACCAGGTCGTCATCCACCTCCAGACGGTAGTTATAAAGGTGGTTCTCCCTGCTGCGGTGGACCTGGCCACACTCTGGACACAGAGCCTCCAGCGCTGGCTCTGCTGGCCTGGCAACATCCACCTCGCAGCCTGGGCTGCCCATCTCTTCTCCTTCAGCACAGCTCGGCTTTGGCACGAATGACTCCAGTGGTGCTGCAGGGACGGCAAGGGGTACACACACTCCTATCCCATAAGCTTCAAAGGTTGAACAAGTCGCAGAGAGGACAAATGCCCCCCAGCAGCTGATGGCACATCACCCTGCAGGTCAGAGGACACAGCAGGAGGGTTCAACAGATGTTTCAGGATAAAAAAAAACAACCAGTGTGTGATTATGCTTGTGCATTTATTCATGTGGCAAATGCTTTGTGCACGTGTGACCACGTGCTTGCACAAGTTTTAGAGCGGCACTGTTTATGTGTGCGTGTGTGCGTGTGAGAGGGTGTGCTGAGATTATGTATTGCTGCTCCTGTCCGTTAATCTGGTAGTATAATCTCTCTTTTACTCTCGCCTGCCCCAATCTTCCAATTCCACAGAGAGGGAATTATCTGGGATTGAAGTAGGGAGAGGACAAAGATCAGAGAAAGCAGGATTGGGAAAGCAACAGAGAAGGAAAGTAGTGCTGACAGGAAGTGGAAAGTATAGTCAAAGCGATGAGGAGGGGGAAAAGTCAGGTGGAAGGTAGGTGAGATGTAAAAACAAGAAGATGCATACAGCTGAGGCATAAAAAAAACATACACTTAAAATGCAAAGGAAAAGAAAATGCCAGAAATTCTTCATTTGCTGGATATTTTGGGCTGTGGTCATGTGCAGTGGATGCATTCAGTCTCCTCTACAATAGAAAAAGAACATGCCTGAAGCGGAGTCTTGAAATATAGCACTAGTGTGTCCCCAGAGCTAATGTGGGACGCATGCTCCGATCTTTTCCACAGCGTTTCACATCCATTCAGACCTTCAACAGCTCCATTTGCTCCTGTGGGCCTGATGCCATCAGCGGACAGCAGAGGGCGAGCCTCTCCACACAGCGGGGCCAGCCACAGTGACTACCTGCCTCTGTTTCAGTAAGGGGTCTGCTCCTGTCTCCATGACGACCTGGATCCTGTTCTGCTCAGTAGGGCTTGACATTCAGAGTGTAGCCAGAGAAGGATGCAGAGGAGGCACACAACAGATGCACTTCTCCCAGCAGGATGCTCTCTGCTCCTCTCTGGTACAGCCTGAAAGCTTGTCAGACTGATGGTGATGCTGATGCGATGAGCCCCCTTGGCTGGTTTTTTGCTGCTTTCTTCGGCTTGTATCCGCCGCTACCCATTTCTGTGACAACCTGTCTCTATGTCTCCTTGGCTACCGGACCGGTAGTTACTTATTTCTGCCTCCTTCAAGTGCGTGTCCCTGTCTGTGTGTGTGTGTGTGTGTGTGTGTGTGTGTGACTGGCTGCTTCTGTCTCTATCCCGCAGCTGGACATGAATTAATCATGAGGACACAAGGCTTCTCTGTTCCTATAACAAAGCTGTGACATCACCACATCACACACACAGACTTGTAGACATGCAAGCATGAGCCTACACAAGCAAAAGCAAACACGCGCGCGCCAAACGCTATTTTAGGAATCAGACCCCCTGCAAATAACCTTTATCAATAAGTAAAGCCTTCGGGTTTTAGCATTTTAAAGTCCTGGCTGTGAAATATATTGTAAAATTAGAAAGAATCTGTTGCAAAAACATTCCTTCACACAAGTAAATGCTGTTAAATGTTTTGCTTTTATTTAATGGCGTACCTGCGTGTCTTTATCTGAGTCCAAAGTCGAAATATTATATCACTGGCGCTGCTTTCTGTATTGATAAGTGACAAACGCTTGCATGCACCTGGCTCTTTTCCACAAAAGACAATCTGATCTTAGAAGACAAGGACTGCTACATGCAGGATTTACATTTTTAAATAAGATGAGATGATATTTTAGACTCTCAGGTCCTCGCGAGCCTGCACTTGTCATAAAATCCTATATAGTAATATCCCAGCTTACAAAAGAAAAAACATATAGGCCACTAAAGACTGAAAGCCACATGTAAGAACAGAATAGGCCTAGCTACCGTTTCTGTCTCCTGTAATGGGTTGCTTTTTGTCACAACAGCCAGACAAACAGATGACAACAAAAACTGCTTTAACAGAGTCGCACCCAATAATTTGATCTGTAATCATCCTAATTTAACTCAATGCACCAGCTGCTGTGTCATTATTTCTACGAAATCTATTTGTTTATTAAAGAACACTGTTTTAAATCATTGTGGACCTGTCTGACTGCATCCCACCCTCCACAAGATGAAAACGGAAGAAGCGACAGCGGCAGTATGAAGGCACAGCTCAGCAACACCGCTAATGCATGCAGATGTGAAGTTACCTTCTCCAGATGCTCCTCCGCGCCGTGGAAAGGAGGAGGCCCCAAAGGAGGAGGAACAATTACCAGCTGCGGGACCTCAATCACGCATTCGCCGCAACGGACGGAGCCGTTCCGCAAACCCCGCACAAAAACGCCCCCGTGCCTTTGGCTGCGCTGACTCCGCCCACAGCTGTCTATCAAAGAGAGGTGGGCGGGGCTTGTGTGTCTGTCAGTCTGAAGCAGAATTAGTGGCTTCTTTACTGCCTGCTCACATTAAATACACAACTTTTACTAAACAAACTGTTCTCTGATGAGAAGACACAACCTTTTTTTAAAGGCTTTGGTTAGTTTATCCTTGTAAAGTCCCTCCAGTGCAAAAGTATCATTTGAGAGAAGCTTATAAGTGATGTTTATAATAGAAACTATTCCATAGGGGTTTTTTAAAAGAGCAGTGGGTTCCGCAAAAAACACATGAGGTCCATGTGGTTATGAACTTGCAGAGCTATGTGATAAAGTGTCCACACGTTTCCCTATTTAAGAAGCAAAAGTAAGGGAATTTTATTAGTTTCACTTTGGCTTGGAAGACAGGACTCAGCCAGAATACAGTACTGATGGGGAGAGTCTCACTTTTGAAATAAGGGTTTATTATGGGGTTTCATAGCATTTTAGCATGTGCATGAAGGGGGACTCCAAGGAAAAAACATTGGGAACCTTAATGACTGGGTTTCCTGACAGCACATTCATGGAGATCGATCGATCGATCGATCGATCTATCTATCTATCTATCTATCTATCTATCTATCTATCTATCTATCTATCTATCTATCTATCTATCTATCTA
>JBAMHV010000019.1:11102144-11131884 GCA_037177535.1 Pseudomugil gertrudae
TGTGTCCTACAGGACAATAGCTGTGTCCAACCAGACTTGCAGCGGTCTGGCACTTATCTATGCTGTTCCTCGTTGTTCGATTTCATGCTTGTGTTTTATTCTCTGATGGATAAAAGCGTCTGCTAAATGCCTGTAGAATAGAATAGAACAATAAGAATAAACGTTGTTAGGAATAAGCTATATCAGGGATGGGTGGCTACAGTTCTGCATCACACCTGAAACACATCAGGACTTAATAACTGTATTTTTTAATAAAGGAAATAAAAAAACATCAGACTTAAAAAGCAGATTTGTGCCTAGTTTGATTTTAAGCTCTGCAAAAGTCTAATTATAGTTTGATCTGAGTCACGTGTGTCGGAGCAGAATGTCACATATCAGAAACTGCATGTTTATTAATATACACTGTAGAATAATTAGGTCAAGATTTGAGCATTCTGAGTATAGTTTATTTATGTTTCTTAATGGGGCTAAATCCTGGTCTGATGCATCAGAGAATCTGTGTCGTCGTGCCTTTGTTTGTTTGCACAGTTTTCACACTTTACAACTTCATAACATACTTTGTAGTTTCTGTTTTCTAGTTTACTTTTTGGTTTCTGTGCAGAGTTAACACTTAGGCTAAAGCTGGATTTATACTCATGTGGTGTCTGTGTCAGGTCCCTGTAGTGTGTGTTTACACTCTAGCATTAAAACGCTATGTTGCTGGTACCAGCCCTACCAGTTGGTAAACTCGAAAGGGCTGAATTTTTTTATTCGTTCAACAAACCTGGTGTACTTTATGCAAAGTACATGTAGTGATGAGTGTGTGGTGCTATCCGTAAACAGAGCTGGATAGCACGACCTGCTAATTGTGCACAAGTCCCGTTTTGGCTTCTCTGTGCATTTTATGAAGCAATTCAGCAGTGTGTCTGCAGACTCAAATATCCATAACAAGTAATCACAGTTTGACCAGTCACAAGCAAGTACTTCCGTGCAGCCGGCATGCATGTAGACTGAAGAGTCGAACCTCTGCAGAGCTACTACGGCATTGCCACCTTGACGCAGACGCTACACGATCTTGATCAAGCTATAGACATAATTTGCTTAACTATGTTATGTCCTCCACAGTTCCAGGGATGGAGGGTGCAAGCCTGAGTGATGCCAATCTTACCAATTCTTACTTCAGCAGCAGCTTTATTGGGGTCAATGGGTTTGGAAGCCCAGCAGAGTCGAAATATTCAATGATGCAGGTACAGCCTATTCATATATGCTCACTGTAAGATATTGTATAAGAAGTTTTTAAAGACTAATTACACTCAGTATTTGGCAGCAGGTACTTTCTATATGTAGAAAAACAGGCTTGAATATCATCATAATTTATGCCTTTTTAGGCATCTTGTAAAGGTATCATGAAAAAGCTGCAGGACTCTGAGTGTTTAGAGTCAGCACCTTTAGGTTAACGTGTCAGTAGGGGATTATGGAAAAGCGTTCTTTAAAATTGAGCTGTTTGTTAAAGTATATTGAAATTTTAAATGTGTAAATTGATCTTTTGTGTGATCAGGCTCTTGTTTATACAGAAAAGTGTCATTGCATCTACACAGCTGGTATAACAGGACGTTCTGATTCTGGTCATTAGTGGCAGAGATGGTTTGTAATTCTTACATTTAGGAATAACTTGTTTACTGACATCCAAGCAAGCTGGTGTTTGCATATGACTGAGTGTAGGTCCTGATTGTGCGGCTGAATTATTGCTGGGAATTCAGCATGTTCACTAGCTAAACGGTTCAAATGGCATATTTGCTTCCCCAGCAGATGCATGGATGTGGAGCATTTATTTATTTTGTTAATAAAGTCCCCATCAAATAGCGTCTGGGTTGCTATGTAATATCGTGCATCAGTTGAACTGATCAGATGTTAAATCAGGCTTGTTTAACAGCTCTTTGCTTAGTATGAATGATCAGTTTGAATGATCTTTCACAGATGTTCACTCATAGCTGTGGGATGTCTAGTTCTGCTCCACAGTGCAGCACGTTTTTGATCTATCCCTGCTACAACACACCTGACTCACATTAATACGTCATTGTGCCGAACCTCTTGGTGGGTGTATTCATTTATTTGATTCAGGTGTGTTGAAGCATTGAAAATCTACAGGACTGTGGTCCTTGAGGATCGACTGGACACAACCTTTATGCATGCAGCAATGCATCGTGGATGCTCTCTGATTCCAATACAAAACCATCAGCTGCCAGAAAGAAAAGTGATGTGGTGGGAAAAAATGGTTTCATGTTAAGTTTCAAAAACCGCTTTGTAGTTTTTGAGGTTGAGTTGGCTTAGCTGGTGAACATATGTGCATGTGGTCGCCCTTTTTGTCAGGGAAATAATGCGAACATAATTATAAGTACCTGCTACCTTAAGAAAGTTGAGTTGCTTTTTACCGTGTAGTAGAAAGGCAGCTTAATAATGCTCTAATACACACATGAAGGCACAGTAGAGTTTGTTTTTTTTTGGAAGAAAGAGGGAAACAACTTTTTTGGTGTGACTGTCTTTAGCGAATGACTACCAGCAGCAGTTCTCCCAGTCTCCTCAATGATGGTGCCAAGAATTTCAGCCACAGCACTCATGGTAAGCCACTGTCAAAGTGCTAGAGATTAGTAGACGACACTCGTCCACCAAGTGCTGAAAAAACTGACTTCCTGTTGCTTGATCCTTCACAGATCCAGTGAACTCCCCGACATCCTCACTGTTCAGTGATTTTGGTGCTCTTAGCATTTCTCAAAGGAGAAAGGTAAGCAAGCATCCTTTCTAGCTAAGATATATATCTTTTTCTAAGTTTATAGCTGCCCCACACCAAACCGTCCACTTTTTATTGAATTTTTTCTTCTATATTCAGGCTCCTAACCCAGCAGCAAGTGAGTTTATTCCCAAGGGAGCTCCACGGATGGGCTCTTTGCCTCAATCTGCTGTCCAGGCCTTTCCCTCTCCTCTTTTTACACATCCTGGTCTCAGCAGCTCCACGGCTGCTGCTTTAGCTCCAGGTGAGGGGTTCCTGGAGAACGGAAAATGTATCATTTCATCTGCTCTGCTCCGTTCTGGTGGTGTTTCCCGGCATTCTGTCTGCAATAATGAAACAATTTTCCTTTGTATTTCAATTTAAAGGCATGTCTTTGTCTGCTGGATCGTCTCCTCTCCACTCCCCAAAAATTACACCTCACACATCACCTGCTCCTCGTCGGAGAAGCCACACACCAAACCCTGCCAACTACATGGTGCCCACCACTGCATCTGACCAGGGTGCACACATTATCCAGAAAGAGACTGTAGGGGGAACGACCTACTTCTACACAGACAACACCCCAGCACCGATGGCTGGGATGGTATGTGCACAAGCAGACACAAGTGGTTTTCTTCTAACTGGTTTATTGGAAAGCTTCTCTCCTTCAAATTTCACTGTGAAAACTGAGCACAAATATTCAGAGAAAGGAAAGAAAAGTACAGAAAAGTCTGACATTAAAATAACATGCAAATTTTTAAAAAATGTCCACTAAAATAAATATAAACAAATACCTCGTTGGCTTCATGCTCCTTGCAAGGGACATTTTTAGTCTTAGGAAACATAAAATCCAACTCCTTCACCCTGCAGCATATCACTTTCTGTTTGTGACCTTTTATCGAGAGCAGCCAAAAACCAGGTGCAGCTTAAAGCCTGTCAAAATAAAAGCACAAAGTTGCTTCTTAGCTAAGTAATAAATAAAACTTAAAACTCTTAATTATTGAATTGTTACAGAATAAACACAAAAATACAATATTAGAAAAAAATAAGCATTTAAGACAACATAACTGTCACAGTTAAACTCCCACCAAATCACACTAATATGCTTCAATGTGGGATTTGTTTAATCAATATTTATCTATATTATTTTTCAGAAAATGTTAAACTCCTAATTTTATATTAAACTTCTAACTTCATATTAACCATTCATTAAGATTTTTAGACAACATATTCAAAGTCTTATTAAGCTTCAAGCAACGTAATGCCCTTATGTACAGCTCTTTCCCTTCTTGTCTGCTGCAGTGTCTTACTCTCCTCACCTTATTGTCTGACCCTGGATAGACTCTGTAAGCTTCCATTCACTTTGTGGTGCCAGATCATCTTGGAGAAGAACAGTGTCATTCACTTTCTTGTTTTATCTGTTATTCTGCTACTTTTGTCGTGCTTAGCCACATATTGTACTTACCGCCGTCTCTTCCCAAGATAAAGATCCTCACGTAGAAACTGTTCTGGTGGGGGCAAAATAACTGGTTTTCATTGTAAGAATGTGGTTTGGAGGTAAAGGTTCAGGTCCAGATGGATCATTTAAGTGTTCAGCTGTGAGTGGTCTACTGTTAATGATGGCCATGCCTTCATATAAGAACGTTCTAAGAGAAGTGCAGTTAAATCGTTGTCCAGATTGCTCGTGGATAGCAGTAAGAACACTTCTTATTGTCTTTATTTGCCTCTCCCAGATGCCACCCATGTGACTTGCTGCTGGTGGGTTCATAAGAAACTCTCATCCCATTCCCTTCACTCTTTATTGATCCATTTCTCTCATGAGTTCCATAAACTCTCTTCTTGCACCGACAAAGTTGCTTCCTTTGTCACATCTTAGTTGACGAACATGTTCTCTTATAACAATAAATGCTCTTAGAGCATTGATAAATGCATCAGTTGACATGTTGTCTATGACCTCAATTTGTATAGCTCTTGAACAAAGACAAGTAAATAAGAGACAATATCTTTTATATCTTTCCTTCCTTAACATGGATTGGACCAAAGGAGTCCATGCCAGTGTAGGTGAAAGGGGGGGTTGTTTCTATTCTGTCTTGTGGTAAGTCACCCATCTTCTGTACTTCCTGCATTTAACACATTTGAAGATGTGTGATACTACACCGCCACATCCCTGAATCCACCACCCATTGGCTCGCAGGTCATTCCTTGTCATTCCTCGCCCTTGGTGATGTATTTTTTCATGAGTGTGTTTAATGAGCAAACCTGATGTGACTGTTCTTTGGTAGTGTTACTGGATGCTTTACGTGTGGATGCGATGTTGCTTGTCTTAAATGTCCTCCAACCCTTAAAACACCCTTTTTATCCAAGAAAAGATTTAACTTGTAGAGCTGACTCTTTGTATTCTTGACAAGTTCTTTCTTTAGCTTCAATGAATGACTCTTCTTAAACATGCTTCATTATAGTTAGCTCTGCTTCCTTTCTTTCTTCAATGGTAGTACTTCCACTGATGTTTTGCTTTCCATCTTGCATGTCTTCCCTCTTTGTTTCAGTGTGGACACTGCTCTTACCTATCAGAACATTTTCCTAGGCGGTCCAATAATGATCTGTTCTCCTTTGTCCTTGTGTTAAACACAAAAGCTTTACGAAACTCAGGATCCTTTCCCATGATTTCTTCTACTCTACATTCTCTGTTTGGTAGTTGTTTTTGCCCAAGTCCTGTCTTATGCTGGTTCTGTGAACCAGTTTGAGGTCTTAAGCTGCACTGCCATCATACCTCAAGAGGCATGATCTGCTGGATTGTTGTCAGAGACAACATAAGCCCACTGTTCAGGGTTTGTTTTGGGCAACAAAGACCTGGAAATCTTCTAGTGTCATTGTTTATATGACCAAAAACAACCTTTGAATCTGTCTAAAGAACTCCTTTAGATCTTGGATTTCCAGCTCTTTTTGGGAGCATTTCACTGGTTCGAACCGCAACAACAGCCGCAGTGATTTCAACTCTTGGTACCATGAAAGCCTCACAGCTACAGAGAAAATCAACAAATTCTCCAAGCTCAAAATTGTCTTTAGATCCCATCTTGGGTGATATTTGCACTTGTACCTGTAGGATTTTGCTATAACAAATGGGTTTCCGTATCTCTCCTCAAAGGACATAGCCATCAATACCTCTTTTGGCTGGCCCACTCACATATCTGCGGAGGTAGTTGATCTTCTCCTTATCTTGAATGTTCTTCTGATCAACCAGTGTTTCAAAGGAAAGTTTCCAGTCATTATATTCAAGTGGATCCCCATTGAATACTGAAGGTTCAGGTATAGGAATTTTGTTGGCATTTAAAGCCCCTGCTAACAAGCTCTGCTGTACTTTAATTTGTTGAGGTGGATACAGATTATGGTACAGTGGAGATAATCCTGAAGCAGAAGACCTGTATGAGGAGAACGGTTGCTCTATTTTGGCTTTTTGTTCTTCAAGATCATCTCCAATCAGTTAAACATGCTCATACGCTTCCATTCTTGCTTTTGCTGCTTTGAGATCTTTGACTGTTTCCAAATGAGGCACCTTTTCCGTTTTTCCTCCAGACTTTTTTTTGTAAAGCCGAGCTCTAAATTCAGCTTTTTCCTCCTCTCTCTTTAACCTTAGTTTCACTTCCACAGCTTCATGCCCTAAGCGACGCTTAATGACTTCAACTTATTGGTCATCGATCTTCCTTCCTTTTTTTTTTTTTATTTTAATTTGTTTTCCAAACCAAAACAACACAGAAATGCTTAGCAACACAGTCTATAACTACAATCAGGCATCACAGTTACCATTCAGCATCTCCCACACAGTAGATTCCACATTCAAAGCCACTTTTCAAGAGCAAGTGAAAGCTTGAGTCAAAATAGAGGACACGTAGTCGAGAAAGGGTCTCCACATGCTATTAAACATATCAGTCTTAGAATGTACTAAACGTAGTAGGAGATCGTAGGGCTCTTGTGAGAAATCCAGTGTAGCAGAATATTTTTTCGAGCACAGAAAGTTAGAACATTGTACAATTTCTTCTTGTTCTTATTTGTAATCCACTTATTTGGTTGACCAATGAGAAGAGACACTGGGTTGAGCTCAGGGTTAATTTTAAGGATATTTTTTTAACTAAAAAAAAAAACATAGACTTCCAGTAGCCTTGAATCTTTGGGCATGACCAGAGACGATGTGTGAGGCTCCCCTCATGCATTATACTTTTAGGACACAGATGAAGAGCCTGGTTTGAATTTAGATGCCCGATTTGGAGCTACATGTGCTCCATGAAGTATCTAACTTAATATTTAAGTTGTTAAGCCCAAGTATGATTACAAACAGTAGATTTTTTGGCAGCATTCCTAATTATATCCCATATATCTTCTGTAATCTCTACATCCAGTTTACTCCCGCAGGTCTGAGACAGAACATGAGACAGTACTCTGACAATGTCAGTATTTGGTAATACATGGTAAGAGACACTTCCCCTGCAGATGCAAAGAGCAATCTTTCAATATCAGAGACCTCGGGGTCATTCAGTAGAGAAGTACCTTTTTTCAAATAAAAACTCATCTGATAAAAGCAACAAAAAAAAGATTATTTCTGTCTATTGTAAAGTCCTGTACCACATGATTGAAAGACATTAGTGTCCCTTCCTTGATAAGACAGTTAATTTCAGGTCTTCTTTTCTTCCTTGAATTCTTGCAGAAGACTGCATTAAAAAGGTTAATTAGTGATTTTAATATCACTTTAAATACTAAATGTAATTATATACTGCTACTAAGATTTCTTTATTTGTGTAGTACTAAATTTTTAAATAAGAAACTAAGATTTTTTCATATTGTAATTTTTTGTTTTCCTTTTTAAAAATAAACTTTGTTTTTTGGTTTCATTGCAGGTGTTTCCTACCTACCATATCTATCCCTCCACATCACCCCATGTGGCTTATATGCAGCCAAAAGCCAATGCCCCGTCCTTCTTCATGGCTGATGAGCTCCGGCAGGTACGGCCTCCATTTTTACTCAACACTCCCTTTTTTTCTCTCATCTGAAGGAAATGCTCGATACAGATGCTTCTCATCTCCCTTTCAGGAGTTGATTAACAGACATCTGATAACCATGGCCCAGATTGATCACGCAGAGAACCCAGGTACAGCTCTGGTTGTGAATGACACAGTAAAGTACTTGTATCTGCATCAGAATTGGGTTGTTATAAATTTTATTTCTTTAATTGCCAAGTTGGTTATACCTGTAATGATTGTATTGAAGATAAAAAAAAAGTTAAAATATACATTTCTATGTTTGGTAAGAGCACAAATTTGTTTAAAAATAACCTGTTTGATATTGGAAGGGTAAATTGCTGCTGTGTTTATCAGATGTACCATCTGAAGTGGACAGCTACCATAGCCTGTTCCCCATCGAACCCTTACCCCCACCAAACCGAATGCAGAAGACCAGCAACTTCAGCTACATCACCTCCTGCTATAAGGCTGTCAATAGCAAGGATGACCTGCCTTACTGCCTGAGGAGGATACATGGTAGGAAGCATGACAGTCAAATAAAACTGGCTGCTGACTAAAACATATTGATAACTGCATTATTTTCCAGATATTTACATATTAGCAGTTAAACGAATGAGGTGACTGTTTTTATTAAGGCAGTGTATTTATAGGTGTCATAGGATGTAATGATAGTAAATGATGTGTTAAATGCCCATAATGTGTGTTACCATTTATCTATCCAGGTTTCCGCCTTGTCAACACCAAGTGCATGATGTTGGTGGACATGTGGAAGAAGATTCAGCACTCAAATGCTGTAATATTGAGAGAGGTCTTCACCACCAAGGCCTTTGGAGACCACTGTGAGTGTGATAATGTTTTAATACACAATCTGTGCGTGCATCTATAAGCTATTTGTGCAAATACAACGTCTCGGCTTTCTCCCACTAGTCACCATTTTGTGCTCAGTTCAATGAGCGAGCACCTGTTGTCAGACTTGTTAGGTATTTGTGTATTTGCTGCTTCCATTAGGCGACCTCGTCACTTTCTGTGAGTTTTTATAATCTAATGTTTGTCTCCTCTTGCTTTTCTCATCCAACAGCACTAGTTTTCTCATACGACTTCCACGCAGGTGCAGAGACGATGTTTAGCAGACATTTCAATGACCCAGCAGCCGACTCGTTCTTCACAAAGAGGAAGTGGGGTAAGACTTTCTTCTGCTCCTGCATCACTCTGAAATAGAGCATTCGTCACCTCAGGAAACCGAGTTACTCCCCTTTTTCGCACTTCTAGACTTTGTTTGCAAGTGAGGTAGTTGCCATGTGTCTATTTGGATGTTTTTTTTGTTGTTGGGGTTGGCTGCAGCCGAGTTCACATCAGATAATATCTTTATAGATTAAATATAGAACATGCTTTAATGTCTTTGGGGATTTTTTTGCAGCCTGAGGTGCTAGAAGCATGTATTTTGTTTGTGTAAAAGAGACATTAGCCCTTAGAGGAAACTGTGGCTGAAACTGATCCCAGTGCAGGTGCTACTGTGTGCTTTTACTAAAGCATGCCTACAGGAATGACAGGCAGAGGAAGCAAAACCACTCAGAGGTCTAATCCATAGCAAACACTGACAAAAACAAACTTATACAAATTGCTTGGATGCCTTTCTGTCTGAAATAGTTTTTTTTTTTACTAACAGGCATCTTCTGCAAACCTTGGTGAGGTCTGTGACACTGTGGTTAATTGTGCAGTACAACCTCATCGCCTGTGTGACTGTAAACAACTCTGGTGGTGAAGAGTTGCAAAGAAGGACATTTATGCATAGTGATGTACATGATTTCCTTAACTGAGCTGCATGCATCTTGTAAGCAGAGCTGCTTCTGGAAATTACATTTCAGTAAGCAACAATACCAAGCAACCTTCATATTCAGACTTTGACAGATTAATGGGTACATTTATTTAGATTATCAGCAGCAGTGAAACTGTACTGAAGATTCAGCTAAAGAGGAACTGCCCGACAGTTAGAGGTTTGATGTGTGAAAAGTACTCATCACTTAGGCTGATTTGCATGATAAGCCTTTTTTTATGTGCAGGACAACACGAACCTCCGCCACCACGACAGCATGCAGGTCTGCTGCCCGAGTCTCTGATCTGGGCCTACATAGTCCAGCTCAGCTCAGCCTTGCGGACCATCCATACAGCTGGCTTGGCCTGTCGAGTGATGGACCCCAGCAAGATTCTTATAACTGGCAAGACAAGGTGACCATAAGGAACAGTTTAGTTTACAAACTAAAGAGGTGCTGAATGTCTTACTGTCAGAGATGAGCTGAAATGAGTATTTTTAGCCAGTCCTTTTTCACATCCATGTGGTTGCACATACTCTGTGCAGACAAGTAATGACACCAATGATCTCTTATCTCTAAAGGTTACGGGTGAATTGTGTAGGGGTGTTTGATGTCTTAACGTTTGACAACAGTCAAACCAACCATCTTGCCCTGATGCCACAGTACCAGGTACTTTCAACACAATATCCTGCATTGAATTCAACTTCACATCATGTGGAGCTAAAGCTTAGTTTGGGTGTTGTATTTTGTCTTGTGTTTGTCTCATCCTGTAGCAAGCAGATCTTGTGTCGCTGGGCAAGGTGGTGCTGGCTTTGGCCTGTAATTCTCTGGCTGGCATTCAAAGAGAGAACTTGCAGAAGGCCATGGAGCTGGTGTCTATAAACTACTCTTCAGACCTCAAGAACCTCATTCTGTAAGGGGGACAGGGTGCACATGGGTCATATATGCCACCACACACAACTAAATGTCTTTCTCTGTGGCTAGCTGCTTTTAATGTATTTCCAGTGCAAAGCTGCCTTGATGTGGTGTTGTTTTACTTGTGTAGAAGAATTCTGAATTGAATCCACCGTGCACCACAGCCACAAATGATCAAATCTGGTGTGCTTTAAGTGCAAAGAGCGGTCAGATATTCTAAGCATCTGTGATCTGTACTGAGAATTACTAAGTGTGTTTATATGTGAGAAAGAAGCTCAGATTGTTGATGATATGCCTTGCTGGATGATAATATTGAGTACAATATACATTACACAATACAGATCAAAGACTTAATTTCTATGAGGGTTAGGCTTAAAGTTTTTATTTCTCAGAAGAAGCTGAAACATACAAATAAAAGCACATTTGGGATGTAAAACATCCTCATTTTTATTCTAAATGACAGAATTTACTATCATTTTTGTAACTGAGTAGTGTGTCTTCTAAATGTTTAGGTTTTGTTGTAATTTAAGTTTGAGGTTACTAACTACATTTGACACATTTTCAGATTTGACTAATTTTCATTTATTTCTAAAAAAAAAAATTAAAAGGGTTTAAAATGTCCTCTTGAAGCAATTTTAGCTTTAAATCATTACTACTACAGTTTCCACTGATTTGCCTGTTACAGGAGTATTTATTTCTCTAAAAATGGCTTTAATTTATCATAAGCTTATCACGTGTTCATTGTTTTACAAAGGTGGTTTGATCTTTACCTAAACATCAAATTACAGACCAAATTAGACAAAGGTATAAGCTTGTAAAGTTAAAGCTGATGATATCATGTTAATGCCACATTTGAATATTATCTATGAAGCATTTTATGAGAGGGGGAAATGAAAGAAAACACCTAAACACAATACCTGGTCCTGGATCTGCAGAGTGTAACATGTTTTGTGTTCATGCAGATACCTGCTGACCGAACAGTCTCGTCTGCGCAGCGTCAATGACATCATGCCGATGATCGGAGCCCGGTTCTACACACAACTCGATGCATCGCAGATGCGGAATGATGTCATTGAGGAAGACTTGGCCAAGGTAAATTTGTGCACAGACAACGTGTGTTACCATGTATGATTCATTTTCATTACATTTCATGGTGGTATTTTTGACTGCTTGCTAGACGTTGACTCAGTTTGAGGAAATTGCATTCACAGAGGATGTTGTACAGCGTATTTTAGGATTTGCAGTCTGCTTTTGAATTTAGCATCTCCGTTATAGGTGTAGATGCGTGACAAAACTTTATCCTCCATCCTGGTTACAAATGCACCAACCTGTGAAGTTTGTTTCCATAATTTGACTTTCATCTGCAAATGTTTACTTGAAATATTTTAGTTTAAAAAGAGGCTCCGCTGTAGCAAAGTTAAAGTGTGTGTTGTAAAATGCAGAGAGCCCCTCTACTTTTAGAGCGCCTCCATTTTATCTACATTTCCTGTTTGTTTTAATAAAAGAACTCAGTATAAACGTTCTTGACTGAGACTTTAAATCAATCTTGTTGTGCCTTGTTGTCGTATAGAAAACCAGATAAAAATAAATAAACCTGACCGGGTAGGTAGGGTTAAGGGTAAAGGGTAAGGTGACTGGGGCCTCCTGCTATTTAATAGTAAAAAAACATTGCAAGACTTATACAGCTTTTTTAAAGTTGTGTAAATAAGCTTTGTGAGATAAGCAAAGATAAATGCAACTTTTTGTATTACTTAAAATTTAGTTTAATCCTGTTTTAAGTGTGGAAGATGTAACCTTTTATGACTGATTTATGTTGCTAAGATGTTTTTTAAAAACACAAAGTTCAAACTTCAAAACACCTTTTCCTTCATTGACCTACGTATTATCACTTTCAGCTGAATGTGGTTTATCTAATACATATTGAATATGTCAGCCTCCAGTGTTGGTATCTGCATAGGCCCTATCCCTAAAATACCCTACTGCTCTGACTGTGAAACTCCTCTCCTGCTTTTCCTCCTTCAGCTGATTTTATGAATGAAAAGGTCTCATCTGAAACCAGAGCTTTTTATCTGTAGCTCATCTGTGCACACGGCATGTATAGACATGATATGATGTATTTAAATATCTAGAGGAGAGGTTGTTGCAAAACAGAAATGACCTAAATAATGAAAAAAAAACTTTATTTATCCCATAGGGGTGTAATAACATGAGAAAATAAAATAACATAAAACACTTTTTTAATAAATAAATGTAAATGTTTGCAGGTCCCTGGTTCCCTGGTTTATGCATGATGATGTTAAATTCAACATTTACAGTGTTGTAGAGATTTCTAACATCGAGATATATGTTGTGTTTTTTTTAAATAAAGGCAAAAATATTGCAATACTAGTTATGGGCCATATCACCCAGCTCTGTTCTGGATGAATGAACTCTAAGCTGGCGTAAAGGACGTTTTTAACCATTTGGGGTATTTACATGCTGAAAGATCTGAGGATCCTTTAGGTTCGGTTTGACATTCATGTAGAAATATAAAAAAAGGCTTCACACACTTTTAATGTGGAACATGTCTTTGTTGCTAGATCATTGCAACACTGCTGTGGTGTCGAATTGCTAGTTTTCACAATTAGCTCTGTAGTAAACAGCTTCTTAGTTAATCTTGGTCAAAATCTCATTAAAAATAATAAGAAACTGTCATTTTTGCAGCAACACCTTAAAATTTCTTATAGAGTTACTGTTATTATTGTAAAGTTGGGTTTTTTTTCTTGATGTTTAAAATAGTCTGAGGCAGATTAATTATTGCTTTGACATTTTAATATATATGCAATAAAATGTTTTGCAAATCGTTTTTGATCTTTAGGACTGATGAATTAAACAAGTACATGCTTTCTTTCATCAGGAGGTGCAAAACGGTCGTCTCTTTCGCCTCCTCGCCAAACTGGGTACCATAAACGAGCGGCCGGAGTGAGTAACATCGCATCTAAAGGAGTTCATCGCTGTCCGTTTTATCTGCTTTCTCCTGTTTGTCCGATCGCTTTGAAATGGTTTTGTTTTGCAAATCAGGTTTCAGAAGGATCCAACGTGGTCAGAGACGGGTGACCGCTACCTGTTGAAGCTCTTCCGGGATCACCTGTTTCACCAGGTAACAGAAACGGGGACGCCTTGGATTGACCTCAGCCACATTGTCTCCTGCCTCAACAAGGTCAGTAAGGAAGTCTCAGTTGAATCACTAAGTTAAAAAAACACTAATGTGTGGCTTCATGGCAGAAATGCCCGTTATATGTAGTATCATGCATATTGTGATGTTTACCTGACTTTACTCTCTTAAATGCTGCTGATTCATTTTGTGCCATCATTACAATAAACTTTATACGACTAATGTCACTATGCAATAAGACAACGTTCATTAGCTAGAACCTGCCAGCAATGACAGAAGAGCTAGAAAGTGAAATGTTAAGCTTCTGTTCAGACGCATTTGCTTGTGAATCTGCAAGTTATGAACGACTGCTAAGCTTAAAAAAAATCATGCCTTTAACTGAAATAAGAAATTAACATAAACTCACTCTGAAGAATATCTTATAAGCAAACATTGTAAGCAATCTCATTGAAACAGCAGCCTTACATCCATCCATCCATTTTCTACCGCTTTTTCCCTGAACGGGGTCACGGGGGGGCTGGAGCCAATCCCAGCTGTTAACGGGCGAGAGGCGGGGTACACCCTGGACAGGTCGCCATCACAGGGTCCCTTACAGACTATAACAAGTTTTTTTTTTTTGCTTTCTCACCTCCGTTGTTCCTCTTTCTACTGCATCTAAAGCAGTTTTTAATATGTGGCTGTTTGTACCAAACAAACCCAGCACTTTTAAATGTTATATTAGTAAGTAGCCTGTTTTGGCCGTCCATCTAGATTGTTATCTCAAGTATGAAAAGGTCATAAAGTTCACAAACTGTTGTTGATCAATCTTTTCCTTTTTGTAAGTCTTGGTCTGTGTATGTTTTGCTATTTGGATTCCCTGTTCACAGGTACATCTTTTTAAAAAAAACAGTGTTTATTTTATTTTAATTTTGGAATAAAGTAAATATGAGACAGTATAGTTTCACTAATAAACATTAAAAACGTGCCTAAGCATAAAAGAAACAGCCCTACTGTGAAGAAAAACCATCTCTGTTTCATTATGTGTGAATGCATGATTTAGGAACTGAGACTAGTTTTGCAAACAATATGAACAACTTTAGTTTCTTCCTTATGTTAAAATGCACTCCATCCATTTCCTGAACCACGTTATACATTCAGGGTCGCAGAGAAGCTGGACTTCATCCCAGCTATTAGCAAATAAAAGGCAGACTCACCTGGAGAGGTCACCAGTCCATCACAGAGATTCACACATACTCATTCCCAGGGAGAATTTAACCTAACATGTATGTGTTGCTAAGCACCGCACTGTTGTGTAGCCCATCTAAAAATCATGCAGGTAATTCTGTTATACACGACTGATGTTTTTGTATCAAATTATACTCAAAAAATGTAAACATGCACAATATTTTACATCTTCAACCTCTGTTCTGATAGTTTTGTGCTGAAAAAGGATTCTGTGTTGACAAATTAAATATGTTTGCACAGATTCACTGATAGACAAAACTGCAATGTTTTAAAAGTCTTCACACTTGTGAGCGCCTCACACCTTCGTGCTTAGGTGTGTTTAAGTACAGGCAGGTAAATCCTCAGAGAACTGCTTACCTTGCCACACATCTTACCTCTGAAAGGAAAGTCCAGTGATCACAACAGACACAGACTAATCTCTTTTATGATGAATTGTTTAATGAAATCCTTCTCTCCGTGTGTGCTCAGCTGGATGCAGGAATTCCTGAGAAGATCAGTCTGGTGTCTCGGGATGAGAAAAGCGTCCTGGTTGTGACCTATTCGGACCTGAAGCGCTGTTTCGACAGCACTTTCCAGGAGCTGCAGGCGGCTGCCGCTGGCTCTCTGTAGCGGCCCCTTCAGGCTTGGAGTGGGACACTCTCCCCCATCTCCAGACCTGCGGTACACAATTGCACTACAGCGGAGGACCAGGCTCACAGATGACATCAGCATGGCAAAGGCAGCAGGGCTTCGTGAACCTCAGTCACATACACTGACCCCTGTCCACCAAGAAGGCTTTTCTAAAGTGTATTTTTTAGTTTATAAACCCTGCAGCTGAAAACTGAACACCAAAACAAAAAGGACTGATCATGGAAGCTGTGACACATTTTTTTAGATTTGGGGAACAAAGCGAGAAACAAAACGTGAGGTTTTGAACTTTTTTCCTGCTTTTATTGTTTATTTCTACAGTTGGGGTTTATTTTTCTGAAGAGGATGCACTAAGATTTTAATTTTTTGTTTATTTTTTTGTTATTTTTACGAATATGTGAGTGGCCTACAGGGTGCACAGAGAGCTCAAGTCACACATGAACACGAATACTAGAACTGACTCACAATTTAAGAAATAAGAAAAAAAAAAGGAAATCCAGCTTTCTGTTGACTGACTGCTTCTCTGCCGGTTGGAGACCACACCCCTTCATTCTAACGCACTAGGAGACGGGACACGTCACTCAAGGCTTTCAGTGTGTCAGGATGGCTCCTGTTTCATAAATGTGAGCCAACCAACCTTTGCCTTGATTGCTGGTTTCCCTAGAGAAAGGACTAACCACTTGGGTGGGTGGAAGGGTTTGTAAAACTGGAAAAAAAAAGGACAAAAAAAAAGGATTTCTAACATTTTTGTTCAGGAAATTAGAAAAATTAAGGCTCATATTTGTGGGTTTTGCAATGTTGAACTGGGGACCAGGATCTGGGGTGGGTGTGAAACGTGGCTTCTGATGGCACTGAGGAAGGGGTGTCTTCTCTGGAGGCCAAGTGTTTGTTACATATGCAGCAACCACCATGCTTATGGACTGTAGTGACAGTATCTGCTCATGGATGGGTCTTTTTGGGTCTGGGTTCAGGCTTCTGTTGAGATGGAGCCACAGCTGCCTCTCTGTGGAATGTCCTTATTTTGTTCCTTGCCCGTCCACTCACTCCCATCATCCCCAGTCTCTGTCTCTTACCCTCCTTGCTTCCTGTTATCCCAAACTTCTCTTCCCCTCAGAGGGGTCTACATTTTGAGAAAAAAGTGACACATTTTGTGACTTTTTACCAGCTGCATCTTCACATTGCTCTGCTGTTGTGCAGGAATGCACAGAGCGATTCATTTTTGCCTCACTTTACTATTCTGTGGACCAATTCTAGCAGGGGGTTTTAAGGGTAAAGGGGAAGGGATTGAGGGTGGATTAGGATGGGAACACAAACTAATTTGTTTTATTTGACTTTTTAAGATTATGAAATACAAACGTGCTGGAGACAAAACAGTGGCGCTGGCTGTTGCACTCACCCAGATGGCTTGGATTTCTCTCAGGATGACAAACAGCTGGAGGGGCCCAATGACTGAATGTGTTTGGCTGTCATTGGCCGCCCGCTCTCCAGTCAGACAGCTGAGCTTCAGTGGAGTGGGCGGGACATCTTCAGATGGCGGTTTTAGGAGGTAAATGAAAGACATTGCGGAGATCATGTAGGATGGGATTTCATGTTGCCCTGAAGTGCAGATCTAATTTCATTTAGGCTAAAATTGCTTTTCAGATTCAGCATAAATAAAAATAACCGTTCAAGGTCTGCGAGATCGTCCTTCTTGCTTCTTCTGCCTTTGACTGTGATTGTGCACAACTGTGAGGCGACGGGACAGTTTGTTGGAACCAAAAACAAGCACAAAGTCGGACAAATCGTTTAACGATCATTAAATTTAAAGGTCTGCTCTTTGGGGCAACAAACATGCGGGGAGATGGCTGCATTAGATCATGTACTACTTTCTGTTTTAGTGAAACAAATGGACAAAAGGTTTGGTGAATGTGGTGCTTTAGAGAACCTTAAACACACAGGATCACACACACACTTGCTCTTTGACTCCGCCTACACAGTGTCAGTGCTCATATCACTGTATTCAACATAAAAACACACACACACACACACACTCCAGTTACTTCTGATGACCGTATTCTCCACCTCACAGCCATACACCTACAATCACCATCTTAGTATGTTTTATGCCCCTCTTGTGTTCTTGTCTCAAATTTTGCAATATTTGTGTGTACAGCAGTATTTTAATAAAGAATACGAAAACTGATGGGAGAGCTTTTTTTTCTTGTTAGGAGGATGAGCTACAGAAAACATCTTAAAAGCTTATTTACATGAAAAACACATCGGATTAAACATTTGCAGAACATTTTAAAAGAAAAATGTAAGAAATGAAAGTTAAAATTGAGTAGCTAACCATGAAACCCACATGTAAATAAAGCTGGGAACCAACGGGGCGATAATAGATAATAGTGATCTTTGATTTATTAGACTATACACTGCACACACTGACCAGAGAATGATCTATGAATCTAGTTTAACAACACAATTATACATATTTTATATTAAATAAATGATTTTTTTTCTACAGAAAAAGGGTTCTGTAATGCGATGATGGGCCTGTAGGTCAGCTGTATCACCCATGCGGGCAGCACAGTCGCAGCTTTTTTTCCCAGGGTTCAGACAGGAAAGGAGTAACAACAAAAGGGAGCACAAACAACATGTTCTACAGGTAGATGTCCCGTTAAATGTGCAAACTTAATGAGATAAATATAGTTTAAATGTTGCACAAATCATTGCACACTTCTGCATCATAGTAAACATCTTTTATTTATTTTAGTATGAGTTTTAAACTTGTTTTAATCAGTGCCTTTAACTATTTAACACCATTAAAGCTGATAATAATATCAATGAAGAATGAAAGAACAAATCAATCTAGAACACACAAAGCTCTGATCTGGTAGCTGCACCTATTCTAATGTCTACACAAAAACACCTCGAATATGCTTTGTAGGTGAGAAATGTGCAAGAGAATTAAACAACATATGGATTTAAATATTTTTGTTGATGCAAAATCAAAGCGCTTCATAAAATACACGCCAGTTTATCAAACACCAAGAAGAAATGCTCCTTCTCTTCTGTGCTTGTTCTGGGGCACTCAAGCATGGGGAACAGAAGCATTAATTATGGCAGGGATGTTATTCTTTATCATTTATGGTAGTATGTGTGTAATGCATTAAAAACTGATGATAGTTAGAAGATGCTTACCTTAACTAAATGTCCACAGAATAAGAATTTAAATAAATACTGATAGTTATGACTCGCACTAATATACTTTAGTGGATTTTTTTTTCTTCCAGCATAAAAACAGCTATGTAAGAGGAACAATTATTTTATACAGCAGTGCTCCTCCTTACTAAGCTCCAAGTATGAGGTACCAACATAATACAATAAGCACTTATAGTTATACGCTGATAAATGCATTCAGCATGCTCAGATTAGGTAAAGTCAGGTAGCAAAAAACTAGAAGCATTTTTAAAATACTACACGTGTGGATTTTTGCACAGGGAAAAATAGAAAGTATTTTAGAAGGGTCATAAGGTTTACTAAAACAGGGATTAACTTGAATATTTAGAGTCCAGTGAGGAAAGGGGACAAACCTGCAGATAATATGAGGTAGTGGGTGCAAACAGCAAAGTGTAAAAGCACATTATGTTCTGAGTGTTTGAATAAAATACAGCTTTCAAAGGAATACACACAACCAGAAGCTAAAGGGAGGGATAGAGGAATGCAGAGTTGTAGTCTGGAGGTGGCGAGCCACCCTCATCAGAGTCCCAGTCATATGGCAGGAATGAGGGCTTGTCGTCATGGAGATCAGTGTTACTGCACAGGAAGGGCACCTGGTTGTCTTGACACTTTGCAAAGGTAAAGAACCTAAATGCAGAAAAATAAAAAACAGATTGTTTTCTTATCACACACAAGCAGCGATATCAATCTTTGTGATCAACTAATCAATTCTGGATTGAGCTGTGACAGGTTTGAGATCCACACCTGCTAAGTTGCATGTTCTTGCTGTTAATCCTCTTCACATGCTTCAGCTCCTCCGATGGAAGCACCATTCCACTGTCGCTCTGCTCATCCTGCAACATGCAGCTCATCAGAAAATCACTCGTATTTCTACACGGCTTTGGTTTTTTTATCTGTATGTTTGCGTGCAAACAGATGGAAGGTGCCGTCTTACTTCAGGGCTCTCTTGCTCCTCACACAGCGGTTCCTCAAAAGTCTGAAGCCTAGCCATATCACTCATGTAGCTGGACAGACGGGGTGCAGATTACTAGCTGGGGATTTTTTACTTTTCCTTACCTTGGATTTCAGTTTCAGTTAACTAACAGCTCTCGCCCACCACTTTCAGTGTACTTCCCTCTTTTTCAGCAGTACTTCTCCATCAAACACACACACATGCTCACAATAACATGCTAACATGTTAAGTATTAGCTTTTCTTTACCTCAGGTTTGTGACTGCAAGCAGGTTTTCTTTGAAAGCATCACTGCGACTGATGTCTCCATTCATGGAAGACCCCAGGGGAATATAATCCTTCCCATCCTGCAGCAGGGAAAGTCCACAGTGATGCATTTAAAACCAGCGCGTCCAGCTACGGTCCTCATGGGCTTATAAGCCTACAGGTTTTAGATGTTTCCCTGATACAACACACCATATTCAATTTAAATGGATCCCCTCACGAGTTCTGCCCATGCACTTTGACCCAGTTAATCTGATTCTGGTGTTTTGCAGCCGGAAACCTGCAGGACAGTTTTTTAAAAAACTTTTTTATATTTAAAATATCAAAGTTTTAAAGTCCCCAACCTGCTGGACTCTTGCTTGTAGCAGGTCTCCCAGTATCTCCACCAGGTTAGCAAAGGTGGGTCGGTCCGTTGGACTGGCCTCCCAGCATGCCAGCATCGTGCTGTAACTGTACACACAAGTACTTTTACTTTTCTCTGCAAACAGTGAACAGCACAAACTTAGAGATTTTACTCTTTGTCCCCTACGTTTTGGGAATAGTTTCTTACATGTCCCTCCTCTAGAATAAGTGGGAGTGAGCAACACAATGGAAAAGATATTTATCTGCTATCTATGTGTGTGTAACTCTTCATGTTGTACGTATCTTACTTAATACAGACAGTTTTTGTGACCTTTTGCATTACTTTATGGTAAAACTTTGTTTAAAACCTTGGCATATACAATCTGATACTTTCTTTCTGCCCCTTAGTGGACATCAGGTGACAGAAGACAACAATTCTGATATATACAAATAAAGACTTTATAAATAAAAAAGGGTGAAATACTACAGTCTGAGTATTGTTGCCCATCCCTTCATAAACACAGTGCACCATCTTCCTCCAGCAGGATAATGTACCCTATCAGAAAGCTCGAATCATCTCAAACTTGCTCACTGAATATAACAAGTTCATTGTCCTCCAATGGCCTTTACAGTCACATCTCAGTCCATTCGAGCAGCTTTACAATGTGGTGGAGCAGGATATTCTCATCATGGAGGTGCAGCTGACAAATCAGCAGCAACTGTGTGGATGTAATCACCAATCTCCAATAAACTATCCTTTATAGAGCTTTGTAGGCACACGTGGGTCCAACTAGGAACTGGCAATGTGCATCTAAAACAGCAGCCAGTGGGTGTATATATATATATATACTGTACTTGAAAGTCACGATATTACCACAACTTAAATGTGTGGTGGAATAGGAAGGTTGTCGTGTTTAAGGAGGGGTGAGTGCTCTGCAAACATATGCAATGAGGGTGGCAAGTGTCAAAGTAGCATGAAAAGTCAGGTTATGGGTTTCTCAGCAGAAGTGTGTATAGTAAGAAGATGAGCCTGGTTACACACAGATAGTGGTTTCAATACTGTGGTGGATCTGCGTGCAGCACATATGTTGTTGCTAAGGCTTAAAACAAACACCTCTGCAAGTGGAAATGTGTGGTTGAAGCTCATCTCAGTGGCCGAATCTATTTTTGGCGGACAAATTATGAGCTCAATCTGTCGCTCGGCTAGTTCAGAGAGGATGGAGGGTGACGGCTTCCAGATGAAGCCAGTTTACTTACGGAGCTTTTTGACTACAATTCAGTAAAATGGTGCTATTAGTAGTGCATTGTTGTGGGGTTTTCTCTGATTTTCAGTTAGTAGCAACATAGCTGCATGCACCTACACGAGTTCAACAGCATGTCAACACCTGTTTGTGTGACTACCTGCACATCTCACCTGATCCCAGACACAGATATCACTTAGGTCATAAACCTTACTGGAAATCTTGATAAGAAGATTTTATAACACTAAAAAAAATGTCATATTTGTGTTCACGTTGTCTGTCACATTACTGAAAAAACCTCAACGTACATCTCAGGTGTGCTGTATTCAGGTGCTCGCATCCTCGTCCCCCCTTTGAGTCTGTGGCAGAACTCCTCGTCTATGTGAAGGCCCGGGTATGGGGAAGCTCCTGTTCGACACAAGCACAAACATATCGTTGGCCTCATTGCATAACGGCCTGAGTCATATTTTGGCTTAAATGTGATATCTGTCCAACTCTCCTAACACCTAAAAACATTTTACTGGCGTCTCTGTGACAGTCTTTAAAATAAAAATATATTTAATATAACAAGACTGATCAATTATTGCAGGGCTTCACGTCCTGTTTTTATTTTTCATGCTGTTCACTACATTCAATTCAAATTCCAATAACTTTATTTATCCGTCAGGAACTTCATTCGCAGACAGGACAAGACACATACATAAAAAACACATTCATCGAATGCATGATAAATAAATAAATAAATAAACCAATAAAAGCATATCATCAATCATCACTTCCCCAATACGAATGAGCCTATGAACATGACCCGCTCAGCCGTTCAGGAGGCGGATTGAGGTGGGAATAAAGCTGGATGTGGCTCTCTTAGTGCGAGGGACCTAAACCTGCGACCTGATGGTAGCAGGGTGTAGTGAGGATGCAGGATGTGTGAGCTGTAGCAGGGTGTAGTGAGGGTGCAGGATGTGTGAGCTGTCAGTGGAGATCTGTGTGCCTCTCCACAGGACACTGTTATTGTAGATGGAAGTGAGTGATTTCTGTTGCTGTCCAATGATTTAGCTGATCCTGTTGAGTGTGTTGCCATGGGAGACACTGAGTGAACCAATCCAGGCTGTGATATTGAACGTAAGGATGGACTGTATGAAGCATTTGTAAAAGACTGTAAGTTGTTGACATGTTCGCATTTCTTACCCAAAGAGAAAATCTCCCACAACAGTATGCCGTAGGACCACACGTCACTTTGGGTGGTAAACACCTTGTCAAAGATGGACTCTGGAGCCATCCACTTCAGAGGGAGACGAGCCTGCGAGCCAATCAGAGTGCAGGGTTACAAAAGCAGAGCAAAATGTTGGGCTACTCTTTTGAGATGTTATGGTCAAGGTGGCAATGTTGGGATTTTACGTGAAAAAGTCATTAAAAAACACATCATTTAGGTCACAGGATGCTCTTCTACTCACATCTCCCTTGCGGACATAGTCAGGGTCTTTGTAAATGTCTCTGGCCAGGCCAAAGTCACAGATCTTCACCACTTTATTGTCAGCTAACAATATGTTCCGAGCTGCCAGGTCTCTGTGAATGCACTGATACAGGCATGCAGAAAACACAAATCATGATCAGAAGTAAATGCACGTGTGCATCTATGTTCATAGTAAGTGCAGCACGGTGTCAGACCCTGCGCGAGGCCAGAAACTCCATCCCACGTGCCACCTGAAAGCTGAAAGAAATGAGATCCTCCAGGAACAGGGGGGATTCGGAAGCTGATTTAGGATCTGGAACAGGAAAGGGAGGAACATGATGGAAAAGAAACGTGATCTACAATGTAAATTGCACACCATGTTCCGGTCTTACCGAGGCCGTCATCTTTTGCATCTCTCTCAGTCTCTACACTACTCGGCTTGTCAGAAACACTGCTGACACGACACGGCCCTCCGTCTGTTCCTCTGATCATCTGACATTAATAGACATCAGTTATTTTTATGTTAAAGAACTCCTGTTACATATATCAGTCACACATTTGGACACACTTTCCCATTGGGTTTATTGGGAAAGTGTGTCCAAACTTTTGACAGGTAGTGTAGTTTCAGAATGAGTTCTGAAATGAATAAGAGTAACTTCTGCTTGTGTGTGTTTTTTTTAATGTAATTTGTAGGCTGTGGACAAAATTAGGGAAGTAAAACACTCTGTTTCAGACCTGATAACACTCTGTAACCTCAAAAGGATTGCAGAAGTGTGTATTTACGAGTATGATTTTGCAAATATGTATGGCTCAAGCTGGGTTTTCTACTCTTTTCTCAACCACAAGAAATTGCAGTCGGGATAGTTACCAGCATACATATATGCTGGTAACTCTCCCGACCAGGAGCCACACAGCTATCATGACACGATCGAAGGAAGCTGCAAAACTCACCCTGTTATGTACATAAACATCTCTTTTGTTTTTCAAGAAGGCTGAGAGGTTTCCAAAGCGACAAAACTCTACAATAACCATCAGCGGTCCTGCATTGAAAACAAATGCACACATGCAAAAGCAGAAACAAGTGTGAAGACACAAGTGCGTATTAAATGTTAACATTAAAATGCATGGAAAATGCACGCACGTACCTCCTGGTTTGGTGCAGGCTCCCAGGAGGTTGACCACATTGAGATGGTTTCCAATGTGGTTGAGGATTTTCAGTTCAGTCATCAGGGCTTTGTGTTCACTGGCTGTGGCGCCATCTAGTGGACAAAAGGTAGAAAAGCGTCCATCACAAAGTGTAAGTCCATTTTCTAATAAAACAGTTGGATCATATACATTTTTTTTACCTTTGAGCATCTTCACAGCCACCGTCCTGCAGCTGGCGACTTCATCAATACCAAAAGCGGACGCTTGCATCACCTTGCCAAAGGCTCCCCGGCCCAGAGGCTTTCCTGATGTGGACGGAGACCGTGTGAGAGTGGGGATGATAAGGAAGCAGGAGTTGTGTCAATTAATTACTATTCACATCCATTCCAGATGTTACGTGCTGATAGCAGAAGGAATCAGACCTCATCACCTGTCCATCTAACAGAATCCCGCCCTGATGATAGTGGAAGCTGATTACTTCCAGTAAACACAGCTTAAATACCACATGCTAAGGCTGATTAGCTCACTACAGACAACACAGACACAGAGTCTGATTAATGGAATGAGAGTCACTCCCAATAGTAATCAGATAAGACCTATGAGAAAATTCCTGTATCAGTTTTGGGATCTTAAATACCTCCACCCCTACATAATTCCCCAAATTGATATACTCTCAAGTCAGAGAAGAGTATCACAATAAAAACTTTCTAAGATTAAAGAAGTTTACCTAATTTAAGACGCTCAGGAGGAAACTCCCATTGGGTGGGATCATACTGGAGTCTCTCACACTGCTCCTCTATTGGCCCCTCTCCTGTGTCCAGGATGATGGACAAATACTCGGGTTTGCCGTTGGAGTTGTTTGACTTTGGAAAAAGAAGAAAATATTTAAAAACAATCCAAAACAAACATAGAATAAAATCAGAATGCATGAAAAAGATTCTGCTTGTGTGGATAAATATAATAAATAAACAATAATCACAACTATCTACAGTATAATTATATATTATATATATTATTATATATATTTTGAAAGTGGTTTGTCCTTTTAAATTCAAACTTGAAAGTTTTTTATGTTTATTTATTCATTTGAATGTAAGTTATTTGTCTATATACATATATACAAACATATATTTAAGTTATGTAAGTAACTTACATAAAAACTGCTGCAAAGGTTCCTCTGACTTTCAAGTAAAGTCCAGGTAAATCAATTTTATACTGTGTTTCACACACATTTCAACCTCTTTTGGGATGAATGTTGCAATGTTGGAAGAAAAAGGGGTTGGTGAATAAATGAAATATATGTTTGTATATATGTTTAGTTTTTGTTGTGTCGCCTCACCTGCTTCAGTTTCCGGATGAAGAGTGTGATGGAGAGCCAGAAGAGAGTGGCCACCACGCAGGTACAGGTCAAAGTGGGGATCTCTAGAAAGGAGGCTTCAGACTCACCTGTACAGACAGACACAGAAAAATGCCGTTGTCAGCAGAGAATAATATTACTTAGGAGTAAAATGGAAAAGTACTGCCATTTCAATCAGTGGACTTGTTAATTATTTTGTCTTTACACGTGGCTGAGATAGTTAAGAAACACAGTTTTCACATGAGATGGTTTTCATTATCTGCTCCTATTTGATTTAAAACTTTATTATAATCCTCTTGTTTTAAATGAGAGGATGAAGAAATGTCCAGCTAACTAAAATGTGGAGCCCCTTCATGAAGCAGGCGGGGGCCCTTCCGGAGGAAATAAAAACGGGAGACAGCGTCCTTCCTCATCAGAACACAACACACACACACACACACACACACGTAAAGTTGCTCTTCTTTCTAAAACTAGATTGGGAAGAGAGTCCGCCACTACGGCTTCCAGGGAACTCCTCCTCTGCTACCTCCGGATGTGTAAGTTAGCCTGTGTTACTGTGTGGGTGTGTGAATGGGGGAAACCGAACAAAAGCCTAAGTGCGTTTATGTTAGGACCTACTTTGATCAATGTTTACTCAGAAATTGATGTGGATCATCTTCCATTTATAGAACTGACAAAACGGATCTCTGTGTATAAATACAGCATAAAAACAATGTGATATACTGTACTGCATATGTATACATTCAGACCTAAGGTCTCCTTCAGGAATACAGAACAATGGAGAGTCGGATATGGTCGTGTATGCAGGTGCATCATCTACTACTGTAAGGATGCAGACAATAAAAGGCAGACATGCTTCAGGAAAACATACTATACTTACCATTGACCCATATATAGGCAGAGCTGTCTGCAGATCCCCTCTCATTGGTTGCCTGACACGTATACAGACCCTGGTCCTCCACTGTGATTCTGTCAATATGGAGGGACCCATGCTCTGGTGATATGACGATACCTGAAAATGTTGTGAAATAACTTGTAAACAACAGATTACACTGATTGATCATGTTCAGGGTTATTTAGTGTGTTTGACCTGATCCCTGCAGCAGAGCACGTTCATCTTTGTACCATGTGATGGATGGAGGCGGGACGCCTTGAGATGGACAGCTCAGGGTCACAGAGCTGCTAACATTAACAGTGCAGTCTGTTAAATTACGAAGCAGCACAGGAGGCTCCAGAACTGAAAACACACACACACACACACACACACAATGGCAACTTATTAGTCATACATGCATTTTTTTGTTTACAGCAGTGTAACAATGTCATTCACTTCATGTTAAATAAAGCCTAATTCATCAGTCCACATCACATTTTTCAGGATCTGGTTGTGATATCAGGCAACTGTAGGAGCTTTGAGAGGTCAAGCTAGTGGATGTAAGTTTTTACTGCTTCTGACAAACACGTGTTTACTTCCTGCCTATTACATAAACCTAATAACTAGAAGACATTATAACAATAATGTTGTGCACTTCAGTGCTTTTACTGTCGCTGTGTATAATCTGCAAACTCATTTAAACAGATACAGAAATTTAGTTTCAGATATTTTGTCAAATGGAAATTCAATATAAAGAATAAGGTTACCAAGGCAAAGCAGTAGAAAATGGATGGATGGATGTGTTACCAAGGCACCCATAAGGTCCAAAATATAAAAAGCCTTTATGAAAGATGGCCCGTGCATAAAAATGGTAAAGATGCCTTTTAGAATTGAACTGTTTTGATGTATTTCTTCACTAATTCATCACTCCTACATTAAAGAGAGCCTTGAAGGTTTGTTTATATCTGAAAGGAAGTTTGTTGTTTTACTACACAGCAGGTGAATATTTACTTAAATTTCTGTTTCTGCTCTCCATAAATGTCTGGTGGATGCTGGTACTGCACTGCACAGCTCTTCTTTAACCTTGTAGATGGTATTTTAAGTGCTATTTAATATATTTTTAATGTGGACTTGAAGGTCTAAAGCTGTTTCTAACTCTCTCCTAATCGCTCAGAAAATCCTCTAACCTGCCTCCTAACTTAAAATATATTACTAAGCTGGCAGAGTACAGTGGACTTTCACAAAACAAACACACACACATTTATATGCTCTATAAATCTATATAAATGCAAATAATTGCATGTATGTACATAAAGGCTCCCTAATTGTTTAAACCCCATACCTTATTTTATCCTCCTTCTTGCCTCTCTACCCCCACTGATTATTTCTCTCTTTTAGGTCACCCTGTAGTTTTATAATTCCCTTGTGGGGGTCCTAAGGGAGGATGTTGACTTGTTGCCTCCTGATTGTAACCGCAGTAAAATGACATGAAGAAAAGTCACTTAACCATGGCGACCGATTGTTGTTTCCCCTATCTTCCTCCTGGACAACAATTGATGATTGTCTATGGGGGCCTGGGCCTGACAGTGTCTGATTGGCTGATTGTTCCACCAGGCCTGTGCAGGGGCCTGTAAATGTGGCATTGTGGGAAGTACCATTGTGTGTTCTTCCTCTAGACAAGAGCTCATTCCCATGTGAAAGAGGTGCTGAGCTGGAGAGCAAAGCTGTAGTAGGGTGGGGCCCCAGGAAACTGAGGGGGGACCCGATTCCCAAGCAGCACGACCTCTGTGCAAGAGTGTGGGTGTTTGTTTGCATCTATGTGCAATGCAAGAGCATAACAAGATGAAGACACTGCGAGTTTACTCAGAGGAAGTTATAAGCTTAACTGCTAATGTCCTTAAAATGCTGTAAAACTATTATAAATATGTAAATAAAGTGCAGAAAGTGTACATCCGTGTTTAGCTTTTGCTAGGATTTGGCTAATTCTAAATGTATATAATTAAATAAAGAATTAATATAAGTTTGAGTGGAAAAAGAATTGCACATTTATTTTCACCCTTCAGATGTTGATGATAGAGAACAAAGCAGGAGCATAAAGTCCAGATTACTCACTTGTGACCACCACCTGTGCGTCCAGGTGTGTTTCCTGTCCGGTGATGAGGTGGCGTGCGAAGCATCTATACGTTCCAGAGTCTCTGGCTGTTAGGTTGCTTAGCAGCAAGACCAGAGAATTGGAGAACTCCCCTGATATTGGCTGATGAATATTCAATGCATGGTGATGGGATTTCCCTGTGTCATTCACTTGTTGCCATGACAGTGCTGTGTACAGGTATTTATTGGCTGAACAGGTGAGATGGAGATCTCCACCTTCTCTGGCTTCCTCTAGTTGGTTCACACTGATACCTCCTGGGACGTCTGGGGGAAACATGGCAGATAAACAGACAGATTAACTGGAAATAAGGAGAATAGAGGGAACCATCCCATGTGAGATGAATAAGGCCTCTCAGTTTGCAAACCGGAGCCTGAAACCAGAAGCGCCGATTCCACCAATCCTCCATTTTCCTAACCTTTGATGACAATGCTGAATGGCCATTGTGGGCTAAAGCAGCTAGTGGAATACAGTGAAAAGGCTTTTTATTTACTTTAGCCATTTGAAACTTCCCGTGGAAACGGCTCGAGAGTTTCCTGATGGTAGATAGTGTTTATCTTTCCCGAACACCCCAAGGCCTCCCGAAATAAAGTGGACCTGCCAGTCCAAGGAAATACGCTGCACGGGGAAGTGGAACGATAAGAGCTCCAGGTTCCTGTTTCGCTCTCGCTCACACACAGCATGTACACACTTCCATGTGCATGCAAAACACAAATGCACTAAAAAAGTCTAACCTGTGCGGCTCGTGACCCAAATCAAGCCTGAAGTCACTCACAAAATATCTGACCCAATGATGCACGCACACTTCATGGCTCTGAAGAGCATTTTATCCATTTCTACTCTATTCTATTCTATTCTATTCTATTCTATTCTATTCTATTCTATTCTATTCTATTCTATTCTATTAGAAAACTTCTGTGACACAGTGGAAGTATTACAACACAGAGCAGAAAGTTCTGTTCACTCTCTTTTCCTCTGCAATCCTTACATGTTCTGTATTTTCTTAAAAGGTATTATAAATTTTTCCCCTCTGATACATCTTCAGTTTCTCACTCGTGCAGCAACTCATAAGACTTCCACATTTAAACTAGGAAATAACTGTCATGTTTGGGTGGTGGTTTTGTTTGTATTCCTCATTTATGTTTTTCTGTGTGAGCTTTGTTTTTTAGTTTCTCATGGGTTTAGGTTCTGTCTTTAGTTTATATTTGGGGTGGTGGTTTTTGGGTTTTCTTGTTTCTGTTTTCTGGTTTGTCTTT
>JBAMHV010000019.1:11132283-11142579 GCA_037177535.1 Pseudomugil gertrudae
TCAGCTGTTTCTTGTTAAGTTCTGTGTATATAGTCTTGGGGTTTTCAGTTGTGGTTGTGGGATCATTGTTTGCTGTTAGTCTTAGTGTGGTTTTTCGACTACAAGCTTCTAGAGTCTCCACAGTGAGTAATTTATTTTGAGTCTTTAGTTTGTTTTGTTTGGTTTTTTTGTATTAGAAATAAATCTGTTAAAAATGCAATCCGGCTATTCTCCCATGTATCCACCTGCACCTGGGTCCACACCTCACTTCTGCGTCGGCAGACCTGACAATAACTATTTAGGAGATACTGCATTTAAGGACAGCTTGTAAGTTTCAGGTTGATTAAGAAGTTCATGCATGAATGTTTGTTTAATTTATAAATCATCTTCAGCACAATAGAAGGTTTTAATTGAGTGAATAAAGCCTTATATAAAATGTTTGCATATCGACACAGTACCGGTAAGTTTTGTTACACAATAACTGAGAAAATGTATGTGTTTTTGATGAGCAAAGTGAGTAAAAAGTATGACTTATTTACTGCAGATGGAAAGGAAATAAAACACACAGGAAGGTTCTTCTTGTCTGGCATCACCTGTTATGTAGAAGGGGATGTCTATCTGGTCTGTGCCTGCAGAGTTGGAGGCGATGCAGCGATACATTCCAGACACAAAGGCATCCGCGACAGTCAGGACCCCCACTGTCTGTGGAGAGCAAAAACATCCTCATGGAAAAAAAGCTGAAAATGATGAGAACCCCTTCACATTTGAAGGCTCAGGCTTGTTACTTTTACTGCTGTAATATTTCCCATGGACCCATGGCAGACAATGGGATTTTGTGAGCCAGACCTCCTGCTGACTTCCATCCAGGTTTGAGCCATTAAGATAGGTGAACCGTTTTGATGGAGAGGATTGTGTGTGATAGAAGATGATGAGTAAGTCTATAATACCTTCTGAAGTATTAACATGTAAGAAATAAAACAATTTAGTAAAATGCTTTCTTGGTGTTTTTCTTTGAATTATAAAAATGATCCAATCAGCTTATTATTGCAACTGATTTATACATTTTATTTATTATTATGACTGAAATAATCTCAAGATTAAATGCACTTAATAACTGTGTTTTAATACTTCATCTACCTTCTTCTTCCCTTGAAGCACTTCTTGTCTAGTAGAGACACTCAGGATGAGGTTGTGTTTAGATGTGGCAGGCAGGCTCTTCGTCACAGGGCTCCACAGTGAGGAGGAGGCTGGACACAAGCACCTTGGAAAAGGAGTCGGAGGAAGACAGGGACTCAGCTGTGTTAACATAAGACTTTAAATGATACTTGCAGGTGTGTGAGCATGGTTTTCTCAGCTGTACTCAGCAGGGAGTGAAGACCAGAACACGTGGAAATGCCTTGATCACTGCTGCTTGAGTCATCATCAACCATTTTTTTTATTGATTGCATCATGTCCTCATTCCATGTTCTGTGAGCTGACAATAGTATAGCTTCATGCTGGATTGTGCAACTGTGAAGGATGCAGAGGTAGTATTGTTATTATGTCAATTAGCTTCCTTCCATTCTTAAGAAATCATCCCACATTTCCAGGACAGGAGTTCCTCTCCCTCAATTACGCTCACAAGACTAAATCCACTATGACAGACCAGGACGGCTGTGGGAACTGGAGCTTATGCAAATGCAAAAGAGCTTGTGGTATATATATATATGTATATATATATATTTTAATTAAGTTTAAAAATAGAAGAAAACAAAGCAAAGCCAGTTCCGGATTAAGTTTGCCACTGAGGTAATGAGCAATGGATAAAAAATATACATATACATTTATAATTTTTCATAAGTAAATGTCAGTTTATATGATACAGAAGAGCTAAAAGACAAACTAAACTAAATTAGAAAAACACTAGGGTGTCTAAAAACAATCGTATCACTTTAAGGGAAACTGCTGATGTGCTACATTGAACAGGACTGAATTTACCACTAAGCTGGTAAATTATTACTCCTGTTAAAGTTTACTGTGGAATATGACAGAAACTGAAAATTGTATGACATAAATGAGACAGGATGGTGATATGAAAGAAAACATCCTGTAATTACAAGTAATATCAATAGCAATAAAAATTCTGTAACATCACTGCGTCTAAAATACTTTGTTTCACTTTATAATGGAGATAAAAAACAGTGACTGCAGTAAGAGAAGGAAATATGTAATTAATTGTGAAAAGATCTTATAAACAAAACAATACGGCCTAATCATTTGTACATCCTCACTATAAACTATCATTTCCATTTTGTTCAATGATCCTGCGCTTGTTTAGAGACACTGCCACTCTGCTGCCTGTCTGTCTGGATCCTTGTCGTCACGCTTCTCCGTCTGTCCGGAGCTCCTCCCTGAGTTTGGCTGCTTTCTTTCTCCTTGATTGCTCTTCCTCTTGACTTCCAGATAGTGGATGTGACTGCACAAACGAACCCACCCTGTGCATGACACTATGGGGCTGACCCACACATTCAAAACAAAAACACACACGCACACACACACACACACACTCTAACACCACACAGGCACATTTTGCACTAGCTAACACTCCCACATTTCACAGGAAAAAAACGTTAATATTCAACGATGTATTTAGTCTTAAAAATGAAGTTAGTTGGATGAAAGTGAGGACGTAGAGGTGGTAAGATACGGAAAATGATGAATGCATGCATTCAGACAGCGTTTCCACATTCATACAATATGTGCCTGTCGACAGGGTGAGCATGTTTTCTGCAGCTGCCTGAGAGTACGTGTGTGCTGTTTCAAGTTATGCATCAGTAAAGCTCATCTTCCTCTTTCTTCCTGTCCTGCACTCGGCTGCCTGAACCATGTTTTTACTGCAACCTCAACTTGCATCTTATGCAAACCCCAAATAAGCACAGACTGGAATAACCAAGACACAAATATAAGCAAAGTTTAATGCAAAAACACAATTATATAACACTTCAATATGTCTTAACAGGATCATACAGAGGTTGGCAAATACTGTCATTTTTCATATGTAAGTTAGTTGTATAAAATTATTAAATATTAGATTTATATATTACTCATAGAACATCTGTATACATGGATTGAATCACATTGGCAGACACCCGTAAAATGGGATGTACAAACACATTCCTGCACAAGCACGCACGCTATCACGCTTGTTTAACTCGCATACACAGATATGGACATCGCTTACAGACTTATGGCACTCATTCTCTTAAAATGGCTTGTAGTTGCACAAACAATTAAGTTGTAATTAACTTTCAATACAAGGACAACAGGACTGTTATACTGATGCCATTTGACACGCAAAGAAAACATTTTGTCATGAGATGGCAATAGACGACACAGGATAGTCTCTGGTCTGCGCAGACTTCCTACATGGTAGGCTTCTGCTGACAGTTAAGTCTTTTGTAGAAAACTGTGGGCATCTCAACACAAAGCTCGTCCACTCTCCTGCCCATTAAGGTCAGCATGTTTAACCTTTGACTCACAGCTTTTGCGGGTGTCAGAATCAGATCGGGGCTTTGGACGGGCACAGTTCACGCACCCATTATAGTACCACTCTAGGACACAAAAAAAGCAAAGCAGCTCCAGAAATGTGGCTGATGTTTGGATGGAATTGCACTTATTCTGGCTCATAATGTCTGTGAAATGTTAACAAGAATAAAACTACAGCCTGGTTTGTGGGTTGTGGGTGAGGGGAATTGTTGTTGGTGTTTTTTTTTCTTTTAGCAAATCAAGGAAATAAATAAATAACCAGAAAAGCAGGTGTTCACAAATCCTCAGGGCTGTGACTTATGTGACTCCTGGTTTCCTGTGTCTCCAGGTCTTCACTGCTCAGCAGTGTTCAACGTCTCTTTCTTTACTTTCCAGTTCCAACAGGCACAGGATCATCACTTAGAGTTGCTGGTGGGTTCTGGCATGTATGTAGAGGCACCGATGGGTGTATAGAGGAGAAGGTGAGCTCCAGGGTGGGAGGGATGAGGCGTTGCTTCTCTGTAGGAGCGGAGGGTGTAGGTTTTGGAGGAGGGCAAAGCTGGTAAGGAAAGGGGTTGAGGTATGTGTGTGTGTGTGTAGGGAGGGAGAGGGGGGGCAGCAGAGCTGAGGTGGAGAGGGGGTGTGGGGGTGCTCTTAAGAATAGATCAAGCTCTTGAGGAAGTAGACTGTGCCACGTTTGAAGACGAAGGGACAATCACGCCGCTGGGAAGCGTCTCGCGTCGGAGAGGAAGCCAAACAACGAGAGGAAAAGCACTCTGATTTTTGCACAGGAAGTCCAGTGCGCCTCCTGCCCAGGCCAGATAAGAGCGTTGCGGTTCCCAGGGCCAGACCCAAAAGTGGACCCAGGATTGTGGCGAGAGGCCCCCCGTCAGTCTGGCCCAGGCTGGCCCACTGTTCCTGGGCCTCTTCCAGCACGCCGTCAGGCTCGTGGTGCAGCAGGGCTGCAAAGAACAAGGGCCTAGTGAGGATCCAAGCAAAACTACTGTTCTAAAGAAACACACTTACAGAACAGACAATGAAGTAGAACCAGAACAGAGCAAAGTCCCCCAACTAAGAGGCCAAATGCAATCTGGAGGAGAATTGCAATTATACGATCATAATCGCTTAGTTATGGGATGAGGCTTCATTTTAGCTTTCACTGCCTCCAGACAATTATGCCTTTTATCAACAACTGCACTTGTTGCATTAAATAAAAGGCTACAATAAATTTCAAGTTGACTGGACAATTAAGCCCATAGTAATTAAAACTGTATCCTCACATGAGGAGTTACAGGTTTACAGGTGCAGATTGCATCTGACATCTTAACATGAACCCGGGTAAGGATGCACACATACATACAATATATACAACAGGAAAAAAGACAGTTAATATTTAATTTTATAGTTCAAATGACCTCGTATTGATCATCAAATGAACAAGATCACATTATTCAAGTCAGCCAGATTTAGTCTTAAAGAGAAGAGCATCAATCCCTGCCAGGTATGAAAAAAAGTGTTATGTTCATTATGTACTTTACTTTTAGCATTTGGCAGAAATATGTAGAAGAAGCGTCACGGCGTGGCGCCTTTTGAGAGTGCCAGGGTTACAGGTCAAGCACACTGATGATGTCAGAGTGTCTCAGAGGGGGGATAGAGTACGGGCGGATGCTCTAGCGCACTCAGGTAATACTTAACCTCTCTGACTTTGTCGTAAGGAACACAATAAGTGTCTGACCTCCAAGAACAACTCAATCAGTGTTTCTGCCAAGTGCCTGCTTTAGCACGTGTGAGTGTTTGACTCGGCTCAGTGACTGTCCCTCTGCATCACTGGGTTGGGCCATTTCTCATGAGAACTCTGTATATAGAGTGTGTGTCAGATATAAGAAAAAGCATCACAGGATGCACTGTGCAATCACAATAATAAACATGCCTCTCACCCTGCGTCCTGGGCAGGAAATTCATTAAATCATAGCGTTTGATTTAGAAACCAACAAATCGTGACTGAGAGCACAGAACTGGCTCCTATTGAAGTATGTTTTTTTTCTGTCCTTTCAAGTCTGAAATACACTATGTACTGTGTCTGTGAATGCACAATACACACACACGCACACACACACACACACACACACACACAAGGGCTGTAATATTTATATGCACTTACACAAACATATGGAAAAGGATGCATAGGCAGTAAGAGAACAAAAATATGTGGAAAAAAGCTGCATGAGCAAACAAACATACAAACACAGGCATGGTAAGACACACACAAACGAGCGGGTACACGCACGCCAATACACACACACACGATTTCACACATTCCCACACATGAAAGGCCCCAAAAGGCATCTGTTCTGGTTACAAGAAGGAAGCTGTCTGAATACATGCTGATATAGACAAAACATGTCTCGTTTTTCAGAATCACACAGACACACTAATGACCACATCCAAGCAAACAATCTCATTGATACTTAAAGTGTGTGGCATCAGAAAATCAATACAATATAATATGATAAAATCTTTATATGTTCTAGTTGTTTCTGTGCTTTTTTTTTACAGTATTTCTAGTGTCTCACATCATAAAAATGAATATTATTTTCATTTAAATGTTTGTCCTTTGTAACTCAGGACAAAATAAAGTTGCTTACATAATAAGAAAAACTGTAAACTGAATTATTTTCCACTGAATTGATAACATATTGTGTCATGATCGTGTCCCTTTTTACTTACAGGCCTTTGGAGGGGCAGGGATGCCAGAGCCACTGGATATGTGGAGGAGGGACTCCATGTGACGTGCATGGCAGCGCTTTTCTGCTTCCCCGCGGCACAGATCCGGGATCCTGCAAAGCCACCGCTTTTTCTCCTATCTGAGGACTCACTACGAGATGAGAAGGAAGCACGCAGCAGAGTTTTAGTAGCTGCAGGGAGGACGGACAGCCACAACTGAACACGTCTGTTTGTTGTGTCTCACCATTGACCACAAGTGTGAGTGTGAGATTCTGGTAGAGCCCGTATTCATCGATTTGTACGAGGACAGTGTACTTCCCCGCATCCTCCTCTGCAACATCCCGAATGACCAGGGAAGAGCCATCCATTTGGTATCTGGAGCACTGATCCGCCGCCACCGTGCCATCTTTCAACCTGTAAGGCAAAAGGACCTCTGAGCAAAGTCATTCCGATATTTCTTCAAGAGTTAGAGGTGACAAAAGGGAGCAGAGGATCAGGTAAAAAGTGACCTGAGAAAACACCAATTAAAAACATACTCTTGATCGCTTACCAGGTAACTTTAGGGGCAGGAAAAGCTCGTAGTTTGGGTGAGATTCTGTAAGATTTCTGTCCCTTTTGTGCCACCATTACAGATCCATTTCTGGCCTTCAGGCGGATAAAGGGACGATCTGAAATTGAGGAAATGTGTGCATAAGTAAACTGGTGATTAGTAAACTGGATATAAACTCTCACAGTGGCGTGAATCAGAGTTAGTGACAGGAAGTAGTGCTATCGAATCAGAGAAAAAATGTCAAAATGCGACTCAGTTATCTTGTAAATCAGTAACCAGTTCATGTGAATATGCTTGGATCATCTCAACGTTGGGAAATTTCAGTGGGAGACTCACCATAGATGGTGACTGAGACTTTTTGCTGTTTGCTTTGCTGTCCGCTGGTGACGCGACATGTGTAAAGGCCTCTGTCTGAGCGCTGGAGCTTCGGGATAACCAGGATGCTGTAGAACAGCACGTGCATTGGATGTTTCAGGAGCCTTTTTGTGGTGTAGCTGGGGTTATCATCCTAATGGTTTAGAGGCAGAGAAGAGCCAGCTGATTAGCATCTGTGTGTGTAGCATTCAGTGTCTCAATAATACCATTACACACGCTTTCAAAGCTATTTTCTATCTGACTAATGGGAATAAATTCTACTTCATGAAGGACAGACATGTTTTTATGGTTTTCAGCGTGACATTTCTGGTTTATCAAACACATCTCAAGCAGCTGTTTTGGTTTACATATGTCATATCTTAAAAAATAAGGGCGCATGAGTCAAACGCAGGAAAAATGCAGGCCGGCCCGCCAGAACCATCACTTTTCCCATTACATGGAGTGAAGAGGCTACTGTTTCCCACAAACAGAAGAATGTAACAACACACTTAGCTCAGTCTTTGTTAAAGGTCATTCGTCATCTAAACCTGTGTTTGTCTGCAGCTCACTGACCTTTCCAGGATACTCCCAGGTGATGTCGACTCTGGTGTTCAGCTCTGCAGTTGCTGTGCAATTCAGGGCCAGTCTCTCACCCTTCAGGGCTTGTACGGTCCCGCTACTGTTGAGATACACGTCGGTGATGTTACTCACTGGAAAAAAAAAGCAAAAACAGGACAGATATGTTTTAATACAAACCACTGGGATGTTAGTAGCAGTTTAACTGTGATTACACACTGCGACATACCGACCTGGTCTGTGCACTATGTATACACGGGAATCGTGTTTGACCCCTTGGACGGCAGTCTGGCAGTGGAAGAAGCCGATGTAAAAGAAGGTGGTGGTTCGGATGGTGAATCCTTGCTTACTGTTCCAAATTATGTTCCTTTGGTCTGGCTTCAGGCTGTGATTGGGGAACTGTGGGGGAGGCGAGGAGAAGACAACACCCATCACATATTTGCTTTTATCAAAATGCTGAGGCAATGAGACTTCAACCAAGCTGGTTGTAAAGAATGCATTTGATCCTTTTTTTTTTTATCCCTAACAAGTTATGCTATTAAATAAACCCAACCAGGAAGAGACTTTTATTTTTAGTAAAGTGTTGTGTTATGGAGCAAAGTTGCTGAAAAGAAAGAAAAATTGGTCATATGTTAATGATCTTTCCTGTAGTTGAGGGTGAATCACTGCCTGAAAATGCTGTCCAAACCTCCCCTTCCTTCTCATGAAAACTTTGTGGTGTGTTGAATGAGACACCTGAGAATGGCTCCTGCGCTGTGGAAACGCTCATTTGTGTTATAGATATCCTCATTCAGTGTATCATAACATTATTTTATAAAATCATAAGAGAAAATCCTGCAGGAAAGAGATACAGGTTTAAAACACATCGGTCTTAAATCTGTTCTTGTGACTGCAGCGGGGCTCATGATGCATCTGCACTTTGTTTTGTGAGATCGTCTAAAGCCTGTTTGAGAAACCGTGGAAGTTTTGGTCTCCTGGCGAAGTCCTGTAAGATCGAGGTTGGTTTTATTCTCACAGCGTTGGTTTTGTAATTCTTAACCCTGCACACTTGTGTAACTGTACAACCTTGTTGTTTTCTCGGAGGCAGCGACAAGGAAATGTTTTTCAGCGACATAGTGGAAGCCTCCCACCCTCTCTCAAGGGAACAGGTAGACCCTTCCTCCCCTTCACCACCGCTTTCCTTGCTCCTGCATCCCTAGTGCGTACTGATTGATATCCCCCCCTCCCATGAGTGAGGTGACCCCTCAAGACACCACTGACCTCTTCCTCCTCCCCTTTTAGGCCTGTGAAGTAGATCTTTTCCTCTACTTCCTCTTACTGAACTCGCTGACGCCCTGTCTGAGCACCCTCGGTGCCCCCCATGCCCCTCTTACATCCATCCTCTAACCCTACTGTACTCAGAGACAAGGTAACAGAGGGGGCAGTAGCTGACTTGGAGGGACAGAAGGAGGAGCAAAGGAGTCAGGATATGTGAAATGTGACTCCAGTCCACCTCCTTACATCCTGTTACTACAGGAAATAGACCTTTTGACTGGAACCCCAGGTCAACACTGTCATCCCAGACCTCACTTTCACGGAGTGGGAGCCTCCTAGGAAAGGGTCACAGCGGAGGCCCGGGCGAAGGAAAAAAACACTCCTGCGGCTGCGACAGTGATATTCCTGATTAAGACCAGCCACCATAAGGGAGGAGGGAGATGAAGGAAAAGGAGGAGAGTTATTTTTAGAGCAATTACCTTGGTCTTTCCAGGCATTTATCAGGACAAAAACGCATGTGTGTGTGTGTTTGCTACCAGTTCTTTTGCTCCTCCCACATCCCAAATCCGTCAATTTTTCTAAGCATTCTGCTTGTTCTCTTGTCTACAAACGGAAACAGCTTGGAGCGAATATGAACTGGGTTTAGTGGACTCATTCAGCTTCGTATTGATACTGAACCATTTACCTTCTCTCCAGCACTCACATGAAGGGTTTTTTTTTAAACTAAGGGCCAAATTTACTAAGATCTCAATTTGCGTGTACTAATTAGCGTGTGGAGTCTAGAATTTAGCGTGTGGGGTGGGACCGCGGTTAGTACTTGATTTACTAAGATTGCTCACGCAAAGGACTGCAAGTGTCGGAGACACGCCTATTTAAATGAGGATTTAGCGTGTGTTCTAGCCCATGTTGCTTGGTGATGTTATGCACGTTCAATGAATGGTGTGTTTTTGGTTTCTGTATATATGCTCAGAGTTTGCGGGACGCACAAGCTGCACATGGGTGCAGTGAATTGCTCCGATAACACCGGGGAATCCAGCTACCTCAAAAAAACCTCGTTTGGTCTCATTTAAGGAATCCCGAGTGCGTGTAAACCTAATAAACCTCGCCATCCGACACAGCATTTAGGAATTTAGTCAACCCATCTGAAAAACGTGACTGAGATTCCTGCTATGTTGGCTAGATGCCCAGATGCCACTAAACACTAAACTTCTAAGGAGTTTTGTTGCGCTGATTTCCTCCAACAGCTCCAAAATAGCAACGCTGGATAGGCGATATGTTTTACTTCCTCTCTCATTCCAAACATGTTAATATGCGTTCTGTCCGTCTTATTTGATGAGTCTTGCTACAATCACTGC
>JBAMHV010000019.1:11155237-11165641 GCA_037177535.1 Pseudomugil gertrudae
GCTGTGTTGCACAAGGGTTGTATGTAAAAGTTGCAGGATGGTAGATCTCGAGGACTGAACTTGGGCACCCCTGCTCTAGAGCTACCATCCTGCAGCCGGCAGGTCGTACCAGGGAAACACCTAACCCTAACCCTAACACCTGCAGGACGGTAGCTCCCTGGAGTTGGAGACTTCCGGTTTAAGTAGTGAGGCATGAAAGAAAACATGCTCTTTATATACAATCCATGGAAAGCAATAAGAGATTAGACCTTTTAAGTCACACACGCTCTGTTGTGGTTTAGACGGAAATTCTTAAAAACTCGTTTTCATTTTGTTGATTTAAAGTAAACAAAGATTTTATAAGGATTCTCAAACACCATGACGTGTTCAGAGTATATTCTTTATAAATTACCTGCGGATGACACTTACCTGGCAGGCATCCACTCCTCCTTGCAGGTTTCCAGCACACAGCATTCTGGGAGTAACGGCATCGTCATACAGCTTATTACAGGTGTTCCTGTTTATGATTTTCACTGAGGCCTCTTGTAAGCGAGAAGCCAACTCTCCTGCAGAGGACAAAAACAGAACGAAACTTAGGGTTCAAAGATATACACAAAAACTTCAGCAAACACCTATTTTATCTGTTTGCCAATTCATACTGTCAAGCAGCGCTTACCATCCTCCATGAGAACCCCCCAGCCTGTGACATAACAGTTAGTCCCGGTGGTGAACGTGTGCGAGGATGCAGGAACGCACACAGGTTGTACCAAGTCATTGAAAAAAACAGGTGCGCTGAGTTCCAGAAGTGCAATGTCGTAGTCAGACGTGAACTGGTCATACTGCGGGTGGAGGAGGATCTGACGGATCAGTCTGTTGGCCACTCCCTGATTTCCTCTGGTCATCACTCGCATCCCCATGTAAGCCCTCCACGCGCGAGCATCTGAGTATCTGCAGACATGCGGAGCATGATTATCCAAATGCACAGTAATTATAAAGGGGAGGGTCGCTGTGTATTTCCATACTTGATAGCATCTGAGTCTTGGAAGCAGTGAGCTGCAGAGATGAGCCAGCGATTGGAGACCAACGTTGCTCCACAGACGTGCCCATAACGTTCCATCTGGAGGCTGACCTGCCAGGGCCACGACCCTGCCACCGCATCAGACCCTCCCACTATCTTCGTTCGCTTTTTGGGCCTGGTGCCACAGCCTGGGAAAGGGAAGAAGAAACCCAAAAATGACCATCAAAAACGTGACACCACCCTCATGCAGCACAGCTGTAAAAGATCTGGAGTGCTCACTGCAACGCAGTTCATCAGAGCCATCAAAGCAGTCTTTAACTCCATCACACTCAGGGTTGACCTTCCTCACACACTTTCCATTAGCACATTTATAAGAGGATGGGGAGCAACCTTTAACATCTGGAGAGACAGGAGATACTTTATCATCAGAAAACGAAGCATTCTCTAACACATCCTTCTGATCGTAAAGCTTGTAATTATAAATCCTCACATGATCTGGTACAGTTGAGTTCATCACTGCGGTCTTTGCAGTCAATAATACCATCACACACTGACGACTTGGGCAAACACACCTTGTTAGGACAAACGTGGTGACATTTACCTCCTGAAAAAGAAACCCAAAGCAGCACATGAAACGTGTTTACAGCAAACATAAATACATGCTTGTGTTATACCAGTGTTAACAGTGGCAGGCCTGCTCACCACAGGTTCCCTCCTCACTGCTGTCTGCACAGACGCTCTGACCAACACACAGGCTGCTTTGAGGCTTGCACTGGCCGTTTGCGCACAGCACCTCCCCTGGCCTGCAGGATGCTGAACATTCACATGAGTTTTAGTGTTTTACTTGAATGCTTTTACACCACTTTATCCAATAATAAAACAGATTGTAATGATTTCAAATGCAAAGTGTACAAAATGTTGACACAAACAAACACAATTTGTCATTTTTAAAAGACTTCCTGCTTATTATTATGTACTGCTGGCATCGGGTTGGAAAGAAAAGCGAAACAGATGCATAGCTGCTACTATGTTGCATCATTTCTTCTAGAAGCTGTGAGCAATTCAGGACTAAGGAGTCCATCCATCCATCCATTTTCTTATTCCCTAACGGGTCGTGGTGAGGCTGGAGACTAAGGAGTCATAAATTGATAATTCTGTTTTGAATGATCTTGCTAAAATAGTAAAGGAAAGCATCTCGCTGGCATCATATTCAGCTTAAGACTCCTTATGCATGACTTTTTACCACCACTGATGCACATCCAGGCCCTGTGATGAATTGGCGACCTGTCCAGGGTGTACCCCGCCTTTTCCCCGATGTCAGCCGGGATTGGCTCCAGCCCCCTTGTGACCCCGTTCAGGGAATAAACGGTAGAAAATGGATGGATGATGCACATCCAGGATCACTGACGCTGCTTTTTCCTGTTAGCTGAAAACAACTGCAGCTAATGTTGGATTACATCACATATTTTTTTTCTAACATTTTATGGAGCATTTTTCAAAATTCACATTAAATAGGCTGAGAAAAATTTGCCACACTATATCTTCATCCAGTCATGATAAGAAGATATAAACCAGAAGAGAATTTCAAGGATATGAGATGACATTAGCCATAATGTTGTAGAGTCCTTATGAGACTTACAGCATTTAGCCTCATCCCGTCCATCTGAGCAGTCCTTTTCTCCATCACACACCTTCCTCAGAGGTATACAGTGACCGTCTCCACAGCGGAACTGGCGAGGGCAAGCTTAAAAAGACAGAAAGAAACCTTTAAAATGTACTTTTTTGCTTTAAAAATGGGTTAATAAATCACAAAAATGACCCTCTCTACATATATAATACATTTATGTATTTAGAGGTCAAGATGATTTCTGTTTTGCTTTTAAATCATAAGCAACATGAAGAAAAAAAATCACTTTAGCACCATATTTGACTTACTACTCTCTGGAGAGAAGGCTCGGTACAGCAAGTAGAAGCCCTTATGGGTGAGAGATTCATCCGAATGGAAGTGGATGGACAGAGGAGAGGAGAAGACCCGCTTTTTGCTGCTGTCTGACACTGGATTACAGAGTCTAGATATAAAGCATCAAAAAAGTAAGAACTTCATACAGAACATAAAGCATTTCAAACATTTACAAGACAAAACCTGATTTAATGTTATCTAAATGTTCCAGCTTCACTACTCACTTCATCCCGCCAATGTTCAGCCAGTCTTTCTCACATCCGTCAGATGACTGGGAATCCTGAATGTCCATCGTCACGATCGTGATGGAGATCAGATATCCCGGTGACGGCACCTGATAAAGTAACCACAGATAAGACATGTCAGGCTGCATAATAAAGAGATATGTTGCTCTCTTACCTTCCTAAAGCATTGATTCTAGCATACTCAAAGTATTAGAAAAACCCCTGCTTAGCTCACTCGTAGGGTCCAAATGCAGTCTATGTTTGGAGGATAGTAAGATGGGTAATATGGAGAAGAAATTGAGCCATTCCAGGAAGTAATTGATCCTCCACAACCTGCAGGGGAGATGGTGAGACAGGTAAGAGCACAGAACATGCAGAAACACAAAGACACACACATTTTAACACAAACAGGTCCTCACTTGCTTTTGGGATAGCCTGGAAGTAAGCTTTGAAAACTGCTCCATCTCTCTGTCTACTGAAAGAAAAGGTGACCAACATCACATTGCCGGAGGACGTCAACTTCATGACAGGAGATAAGCCCGAAACAGGCAACCCACACCACCTGAAACAGACCCACACAGCTGAACTGTAACAAGGATTTTACAGGAAAAGCTTCTGCTTTTCTTTAGATCTGCAGATATTTCCACAAAGCAAAATGCCTCTACCTGGCAATGATCTTATTCTGCAAAGGAAGAAGGAAGTCATAGGCAGAAAGCTTGTGGGCGGTGCAGCTTCCTGGTGTGGCCCCCTGGAGAGTCAGGATGACCAGTCGAACCACATGACCCGATGGCACACGAAGGCGCCACTGGTAGTATGGCTTCTTGGGGCTCACAAGGCTCAGAGTGCGGTTATTTCCATATTTGGCATAGAGGTCAAAGGACATAGCTGAGCAGAGAATATGATGGAATTACTGTGTTAATGAGATTAAAACCTCATATGCTGGTGGGTAGCAAGATAATGAAAAGAAAAAACAAAACAGATGGAGGAAAATCAGGTGTAAATATATTTGTTTACCATTTTTTCCCAGATAAAATAATACAATACAAATTCATTTAAAATGATAAAGGCCAATTATATTTTATTCGGATCTGTGTTTCTGTTTGTATAGAAAGTAAATTTCCTAAAAGAGATGTTTTTTTTCTCTCACTGTTGGTCCGCATACATAGAACCAGCCGTATGGTGTCCCAGAATGGACAAACATCTCTGTGTGGGACGTGACAACCTCTGAACTCTAAAACTGCACTAACCAGCTTAGTTTGATACATAGAGCACCACTTAATGGGATAAGTAATGCCTTAAAAAGGCACATAGAATAGCATCCATGTGTACATAATTTAATTATGACTTTTCATCACTGCATCTCAAGCCACCTGACCACTCACCTGATGACACCATGTTTATGTCTGGAAGGATTTGCTGCTGTGCTTTGCAGATTAAGTAGTTTTTATTCCCATCTTTACCCAGGATATCAGTAACTAAGTAATTACACACTCCACCTTTAAAACAACACTCTTCTATCTATCACTCTCTCATACATATGAGTGGGTGTGAAGAGATGGGAACATGGATGATATCTGAGAGATGCATGGATGTTAGTCCATGTAGGGCCCAGTATGTGATGAGTATCTTGAATTAACTCTTGCAGAGGCCAGTGTAGGAAGCAATGCAGGGGAAGTGAAATGAAAATGTTTGTTTGACCTGGTGGGTAGCCTAGCAACAGCATCCATGGCAGATGGAAAATGGTGAAGTACTGTACAATACAGATGTATTTGAATAACGTTGTTATTTTAGGAATGTTCATGGTAGATTTAAGGCCAATAGTGCAAATTTTAACCCCCTCCTCCCCACTCTGAAAAAATCCCCTCACCTTGGAATCCAAGCTGCCATTTCCCTCCTTGGATACTATTTGGATTTTTCATTTTTTCAGACTTTTCATCTGACTCAAAGTCATCAGGATCCAAACCTGGAAAAAAACACACACATGATAGATGTTAAGACATTTATAACATTATTAAAAACAATTATGTGTGTTTAAGCAGCAGCAGGAGCTTCTACCTAGCAGAGAGAGCGCATCATCATCTGGCTCCATGTAGTAGCGCTGCTCATTGCGGCTGTCACGCTGCACCTTGTTGCTGCCCGGGAGCCTACGCTGCAACCTCTCAGGGGTGGACCTCTGGATTTCCATGGCAACATCATGAGGTGCATTGAATTTACTCCAATAGAAGACATTGAGCCCTTCTGCTCCTTCACTGTCACACACAGATTTATAATGTTGCTATTTGGCAGGGGGCATGTCTGGGATACACTAAGAATGGGGTTTGATGAGCCACAGCCTACCTGAAGGCAGCAATTCCTGAGTGCAGGTGGTAGGAGCTCCATGGGGTGGACTCATAGAGCTCTGAGAACTGTTTTTACGTGTGGAACAGGAGAAAAAAAACATGAGAGTTTACACTTGAGTATGATGATGAAATGTATGATCACACCTGGTTGATCCGGAGTTCAGCTAAAGCGTTCTTGCATGTGTGTGTGTATCAGGCTCTCCATGTGTGTATGTTGACACAGAGAGCCATTGTGTTTCTACCTGCTGGTTGTGTAGATGTAGGACCTTGCGTGGTATGGGCTCCAGGCTTTGAGTTTGATGAACAGATGGCTACAGGTATACTAGGACCAATTAGCAAGCCTGTCTCAGTTGGTTAGAGGAATATTAAACTAGGTCACGGCAGAGTTTGGGGAATTTCTATTTATCATTTGGAATAATCTACACCAATGAGCCTGACCTTTTGCTAAAAAAAACCCCATCCCTGCATGTCCTCTTTTTATCTCTGTCCCTCTGTCATCCCAGCTTGCCCTACTGCCCTGCCTCTCCCTCTTAACCCCAGCATCAAACACAGGTTTGCCTACTCTCTGTAGTGTACAGCACACATAGTGGCTGATTGTGTGAAAGCTACACAGACAATGTTTTTATTGAGGGCCTGCTCTTCCTCTCACTCTTGCTGCCCAAGTCTAGCTAGGCTCACAAATAGCAGGCTTGTCCTCAGCCCTGAAAGGACCCTGTCCCTGGGGGTCTCGGGAACTTGCACACACACTGTGTACAGCTCTTGTTTCAGCTTTACATTTAACACCGTCAGAGAGAGACACACAGAGAGGGGCAGAAGAGAGGAAAGTGGTGTACAGAAAAGAAAGAAAGGGAGGATGGACCAGATAAGAAAAGACCCATCCAAGTAAGAGTGCAAGGACTGGTGAGGGGAAGGAGGGCAGCAGTGTTTTGATAGCCCCTCATAAAAACACTGGTAGTGTGCTGTGGTCAAGCATATCAAAGTTAGAACAGCAAGATCAGCTCCAGCCAGCAGCAGGAAGGTCAAGCAGCACTCTAAAGTGTCATTCAGAGGGGAGGCAGTGACAGACAAGCCCTTCGTTCCACTTACATAATGGTTCAAAGCCTGAGCCTGCAGGCGGAACTGGGGGGAGGTGGAGTCGGTCAGCTCCGAGGAGAAGCTCAGGTTTGGGAACTCCACGCTGCCTCCGAGGAAGAACACTGAGCAAGGCGGAGCTGAGGAGAGTGAAGCAGAGATCTGAGACAGGTGCAATGTGTGACTCAAAATAAATATGTTTCAAAGGGAAAGAAGAGGCCTGAGACCAAGTAAAAAAACAGCAGCGCAGGCTTGTGCTCACATAAGTAGTGGAGAGTCAGTGCAATGGCAGCAGTAAAGGGAAAGAAAGGCAGGAGACCTAACATCCATCTCCCCCAAGAGCACAAAGATGGAGCTCGCACCCTCTTCTTTGCCTGGTCTTCTGGCTCAGTGGGGGGCCGCGGTGACTGGGTGGGCTCCTTCAACTCCCCATCACCCTTTCAGACACAGGGACATGACTCAAATATCATATCAGCTTTCTGGTATCTGCTTTCAGGTTGCTTAGAACGGTTATTTTCAAGCAAACACAACAAAGGAGCAGAAAACGAAATGCATCCTTAGAGCATAAACAAGCGATGAAATATATTTTTATAACTGCACAGGGGAGCGATTCAGTCACGGTTATGATGAGCACTTTCCATTCAAACGATCTCTTAAAACACTATAAAGCTGCAGGGGGAGCAGACAAAGCATGGCTGGGGGATTCTGCTTTCCCACGGCCTGGCTCAGCAGTGTCAGCACTCAGTCAACCTGTCATGGACATCTAGAAATAGATCCCCATATCCCTCTGGAGGGGTTTTGATTCAATCTGGTTTAGTCAGTTTGATGGGTTCTGAAGAACATGCAATCAATTCATGCAGGAAAACACAACAAAATCTGCATAAAAAGAGCAAAAGATGAAACTGTACTCAGAAACCTGGTCAGGAGGACTCTTTTCTTTACGCGCAATGAAAGACGCACAGCTGCGCCTTACCTGTGGAGCTGAGCAGCCGGAGTGTCGGTGCGCGGAGACGCAGTACACTTCACAAGTTTTGCTTTTGGGGAGAGTCCACATATCACGGTCGCGTTTAGCTCCGGAGAGGCGATATGCAACAATAACTCAGGCATAGAAACGATGGAGAGAGGAAATCCCCGCTGTCGCTTCCTCTGAATTTACAAAAAAAGTGCAGTAATCTGAGCTGAGTGGCCTCGGATGCGGTGGGCATTCACTGCCTCCCGTTTACCTGAACTGGGTGGCAGGTGTCACACGGAGCCCCAGAATGCAGTGCGGGGACAAAGAGACCACTATGAAAGGATACAATCCACACAAGCATCCGTGCGACAGATAATGTGAGCAAACGACCTCGCTGTTGGATGCTCGGCTCAAGAGCGGATGGATAAAAGAGTGTTTGAGCGCATCGTATGAAAGATGTGACAACAAGAAGCTCCATGAGGCTGTAAAACAGCCTACAAATAAATAAATCTGGCATCACACTACTTCATTGTGAGACTGGAATAGAAATCACGTTTCTTTGAAGTGACAATGCAACAATGAACAGATTCACGCAAGTCAAAACAGAATCAAACACCAATAATACTTTGTGATACTGATCAGTTGTGTAGATCTAGTAAAAACACACTGTCCACATTATATGTGCATCATGAGTTTATTTAGAAGAAGTGGATTCATTCATGTCAGCTGATATGGCTGTAGATCCAAGAGGTGAACTTGTTAACCCTGGTGTAAACCCCAGGTAGGTTTGGTCTGCCACAGCCGGACCCCCAGCTGACAATCCCAATCAGAAACCAGCGCTGCCCCCCAGGAGCCTGACAGGACAGGGGGCCTCCTGAATCCCCCTGAAACACACAAAAAAAGAACAAACACAATGCAAGAAGTTGTCTTGAAAAGATAAACACAAACTATGAAACGCAGGTGATTATAAGTGATACAGTCTGATGAAAAATCACCCTGCAGGCGTCCCGCTCTCCTGAGAGGACCCCGGCACACAGCATACGTGGAGAGATGGGGCCGTAGCTCTTTTTACACTCCGTCTGGCTCATCATGGACACCTCTGCTTTCTGCAGCACGGAGGGCAACACCTTATCTGCAGTGGGGGATGACATACACTCAGGCCTTGCAGCAGAAATAATATAGGAGTTGATGAAGTAGAGTTAAAAGGAAGAGCTAAAGAGAAAAGGAAAGAATTCTACACACACACACACATATATATATATATATAAAGCTTTTTAAACGAATGAGACATTATGCAGAACTTCATTGGCTCTTAGATCCATGTAATTTGTGTCCATGTGAAAACCTGCAGGGCTGCGGGTTACATGGAGCATCACACACACTTTCACTTCATCCCAGTCTCTGATCCAGTTAAGTTAGTTTTTTTCCTGGTAGTGTCTGGGAATAAGTTCCTTATTAAATAACACCCTGAAAAAATATCAATACTGTGTACAAGCATACACAATCCTCTGTGTAACGTTTCAGTGCATGGGCATGTAAAGATTATAAACTTAATGGGTCACTTGTGTTTAGTAATGATGCGACAGAAAACAAATGGGTAGGTTCTGAAGAATAGATGGCCGTTCTGTGCCCTTCAATTCAGACAATTGTTGCTAAACTGATTGTTTGTAATAAATAAGAATGAATGCCCTCGAGTACAACCTTCAGAAACATCCTTTGAGTCCACGAAGAAGATTAATATTCTGCTGGATCATATCAACCTGACTTAGAGGCAGTTTACTTACTGGAGAGATGCAAGTTCTAAAAGCAGCCGTACCTGGAACCAGGTTCAGTAAAGACCTTGTAAAACATCACTGAGTCTGTAAGAACTAGTCTGCCATGTTTTAAAGACCGAGCGTTTTATTTATGTTTATGCTAACTGGCTAAATTCAAATTGAGATCATCTAAAAATATGGTTCAGAATAAAGTCCCTTTACTTTATTATTTACCATCCTCAGATCGGTATCCCCACCCCGTGACGAAGCAGCGGTGGCTGTCGGTGACTGTGTGGGAAGAGGGTGGCAGGCACACAGGCTGGACCAGCGGGCTGAGGGAGGAAGGCCAGGCCTTCTTCAGCTGCAGCAGAGCAATATCATAATCAAACGTGTTTGCATTGTAGTACTCGTGCACCACGATCCGCTGGATCTCCGCCACGTATTTGGCACTGCCTTGTGTCAGCATGCCAAGATGGGCACTCCAGTAACGTGGGTCAGAGAGTCTGCAGAGTCACAAAACAAGGTCAAGGCTTCTAAAGGAGCACATCTCAGAGATAATAATTCCTTCTTAATGTACACTGTGTGTAGATATACATTTACAAATGCTACAGAACATAGTGTAATGAGGACAGCTTACCTTTCTTTGCTGAAGCAGTGGGCAGCTGAGATGAGCCAATCAGAGGACAGGACAGAGGCGCCACAGTACAGGTTACCAGCAAAATGAAGGCTAACCTGCCAAGGCCACTCCCCTTCCAGAGAGTTGACTCCGCCCACAATACGGTCAAGGCCTGCAGAGGCATCTACCCTCTTATGCAGGAAGGGACGACCACAAGCTGAAGATAACACAGAGATGATATAGATTTTTAAATAACAAAGGATTAAACCGTTTGTATGTGTTTTAGAGCATGTTAGAGGTTGAGTTGAAGCGAGGGCACCGGCCATTAACTGCTAATCATCTGATTAGACACTACATGTGTCACCTCACATGATTAGCAGGTCACTGGAGGAGAACAGAATATGGCAATATGGAGCATCCATCCATCCATCCATCCATCCATCCATCCATCCATCCATCCATCCATCCATCCATCCATCCATCCATCCATC
>JBAMHV010000019.1:11165741-11188243 GCA_037177535.1 Pseudomugil gertrudae
AGCAGGTGAGAGGCTGAAGCTGATCCCAGTAAATAGCAGGTGAGAGGCTGAAGCTGATCCCAGTAAATAGCAGGTGAGAGGCTGAAGCTGATCCCAGTAAATAGCAGGTGAGAGGCTGAAGCTGATCCCAGTAAATAGCAGGTGAGAGACTGAAGCTGATCCCAGTAATTAGGGTTAGGTACCCTCTGGATGGGTCACCAGTCCATTGCAGAGCATGTAACATTAGTGTCGACCAATCTGAAGTGAGTTTTAAGGCAACTCATTCTGCTCCTACAAAAACCGTAATCCAGCCTTTTTTCACACCTTTCTGCTCCACCACACTTTACTTACATTAATGAGTCACTGCTGTTAGAGCCATTTAATCTGATTTAGTTCTATTGAAGCAGGAATATCTTGAAAACTTGCTGGATTGTGGCTCTCGGACCTCCAAGTTGTCATCTTTTAAACATAATGACATTTGACCCATACATTTCTAGAAGCCCCTTACCGTGAGTAAATGAGGTGGCAAATCCAAGTGCCATAAAATAAAAGTCCTGCCATGTTTTTGGATCTACCTGCACATTTAGAAAAGGTGTTTTCCCTAACAGGGTCGCTTACCTGGCAGATGAACTGTGCTCTTTAAATTCAGCAGGTTTGATAACTGGTCAGAACAGCTGCTGGGTGCGAGTTTTACTTTCTGTACCAGGATTTACCACCACTGCTCCTGACCTATTGTTAGCCTGAAGCTATGTAGCTATTGTAACACGAGATTAGTTTAGAGCAGGGATGGGCAACTCCGGTCCTCGAGCACCACAGTCCTGCAAGCATTAGGAATTACCCTGCTGCAACACACCTGACTCAAATCAGTGGATAACTAGAAAACTGATGTCAAGCTCGGCACAAGTCTGCTAATACGATCTTATGTGTGTCAGGTGTGTTGCAGCAGGGAAATTCCTAATGCTTGCAGGACTGCCCATCCCTGGTTTAGAGATAACGTCAGGAAATAAAGACCATATTTGGTTTTCCGTGAGTGTCTACATGAATTAGACATCAACATAGTTAATTAAAATGCTAAAAAAATGACCTCAGTATCCACATTACTAAACACTGACTATGTTAGAGTTACATGATCAGCTTTATTTAAAAAATGAGCAGGTAAAAAGGCTGCTAGTTGATTTTAAAGTCAACTATGGCATGAAAACATGGACTAATATAACCTGTAACTGTCATGGGTCCCTGGATTCTGTTGTCTGCCCTTCTGTTTCTTCCCCATGTGTGTGTGTGTTGTGTGTGTGAACGTGGCTTTTCCTCTGCTCTTACAGGTTCATCAACTCATCCCTGCAGTATATCATTCACTCAGTACCAGATTGTTGAACTGCATCGGGTCTAGTCTGGTTGCACATACAAAGTCTCTGAATTGCATCGTGTGTAGTCTAATGTGAATATTGTCCTTTCAGAAAACCCACTGCAGGCAAGGAGAACATTCTGGGTCCAACCACAGTCACATTCGTTTCACAGGTCATGGCTGCATCTGCGTACAATCGTCATCAGCTGAGTCATCTTTCCAAACATTCAGTCGACCACTTCTAAATAAAACTTAGCATTAGATTCTGTTTGCTCTTTGGGTGAACAGTCCTGACTCTTCTGACAGGCATAGACAGAGTCAAGCCAGTGTCAGCAGCCCTGACAACGCCCAACGTGAAGCTAGCCATGCAAGCCATTGAAGACATGCACAATGGTCCAGTCTACCACAATACTCAGACAGTAAACTAGAACTACCAGAGGGAAAAGCCACTGATCCCACTCAAGTGCAACATACTGCACCCCCAAAATAACCAACATATCTTTCGTTGGACCCTTTTGAAGTTCTTACCTCTGCCAAGGAAGTGATGTTTCTGCAGGGGTTTATCTGTGGGTCTGTCTGTTAGCAAGTTTATGTAAAAAACTGCTGGATTACTGGATGGATGTTCATGATTTTTCCCCCCAGAATGAGTCTTAGTCTAACTTAAATCTCTGGAGTGATCAGGATCCCCATCATTCAGGAATTTTTGGAAGGTTCTGCGAGATACATCCATTTTCACTATAAGCATATAATGCCACAATAAATAGTCAGGATCTTTTATAAAAAAAATCCAGGGGACAATACAAGATTATAAATGTGCAACAAACATCCCAATTCATCCAAGACAATGTGGATTATTACCAATGTATCTATGCATATAAAATAAATGTAAGAGGCTGGAAATCACATAATGGGTGGAAACGAGTGGACTAAATGTTTTTTAAGTTGCAAATATCTCCACTTATCCAGATTATCAAGGTTAAGATGTGTCATTTCTCATGTCTCTTTAAGGTGACCACAGTTAAGAGGGTGTGTGAGAACGTTTTCCCATCCTCTTGTCAACAGATGTATAGACGACTAGCATCATCACTGGTGCAGAATGTGTGTGTGACACAACGTGCCTCTTTCCTGTGTACAGCCTACAATGTGCACATGCTCTGTACACCTACTCTGACTACCTTTGCTAACATGCTGAGTAATCCGCATGGCTGGCAGCTCTCCCTCCACCTTATTAAAAGTCCGACCTGTAATGTGTGTGTTTGTGCATGTGCATGCACACGTGTGCATGTGTGTTCTGCATCAGCAAGAGAGCAACACCCTAAGACCTCATCATTATAAAATAACAGCACAGGGAGGGCTGGGCTGGCTTCTTTGTTCCAGGTCAGCAGGTTTGGGTCTCACTGCCCAGTGGATTATAAAATGACTTCTTTCACATGAAACTGCATGAAGAACCTGGCAGAGGCCCAGCACTGCAGTGGAAGCATAATTACCAAGTGCTTTATTAGTAGCAAATAACTCTGCAAAGCTAATTTTAAGATGTTGTGACAGTCATGGTGGAAGTAAGACAAACAATGAAGGAAATTCCTGCAAGAGGATAAAAAAAGGCTGACTATGCAGCTAAAGGACAGAGAAATGAACCTCTGAACCAAGCTTTGGTTTACTGGATTTTAACATATCTTGATGGATGACCTTTGTACGTAATGAGAGAATTACATTCCTTAAAAACAGCCTGGTATTAATTACAACCTGGAGCATCAAAACTGATCACAAGAAAACTGATCTGCCTCCCATCATGACTGTTGGTGTGTGTTGTTCCACCAGCAGAACCATTATAACATTTATTTTACTTATAAACTGACCTCTATGTGCTTTTTGGTGAAGTACATAGTGCAGCCAGTTAAAGCGTGAAGTCTATTTAGTGTTCTTGTAGTTTTACAGATATTTCTTATCAAATTTGAACTCTACTTATCTGCATTTTGTAACAAACTCACAAAGCATCTAGTGAGTTCTAATCCTTTAATACCTAAAGTATCATATTTAATACACATTGTTACTGAGACTCACTGCATGACTTAGCTTGTACTTAGCTCAAAACCCAGCTGTAAAAATGATCCTTTCAGTAGTACAATAATAAACATCCAAGTCATAAATGATGTTTTTGCTAATTATTATCTTATTAAATTTGCCAAAGAAAAAATTGAAAATACTTTTTTTTTCTTTACTGACACTTGAACAAGTTTTATGGAGGACAGTATAATATTCTTGATAATCTGTCATTCGATCTCTACATAAAGAACAGTACATTAATGTAGCAATAGATTCACCACAGAATCTTGATACACACAAACATGTGACTGCCTCTGCCAACAAATTCATTTTTATCTTTTTTAATATAAATTATTGATACAAGAACAAAAGAACAGAGGGACAGGTGAAGATAATTGCCTTAATACCCTATACTGTTGCCCGCTCTTCCAGGAAATTTGTCCTTCTGAAGACACTGTAAGTCTCTCTACCACATATACTTGATATAAAGTATCATCCCATCAATCTTTGATGTATCAATATGCATCCATTACTTTGTCAAGGTTTTCCATGTTGTCAATAAGACAATTCTAAACAGGCATCTGTCAGCAGCTGTAGTAAAATCTGGAAAATATCGACCTAAGTATAAATGTGAGAAATCAAAGGGCACATTTGTTTGAAAAATATTTTGTAAGCATCTATGAATCTCTTGCCGATGAGGTACGATCTTTAAATAAGTCCAAAATATATGGTGTGATTAGCCTCTTTGTTGTCTCCAGCAACCGGATCCTGTATTTTGGGGAACTTTCTGTGCTGGAGTAATAAAAATCTTGTCACGTTTTTTTCATCCAAATTCTCTCCAGTTTGTTAAATATGTTGTTTTCCATTGTATTCTGCACAATAATTCCCAGTCTGCTTCTTCTATTTCAGTGCCTGTTTTTTTTTTGCCTCTTTTAAATGTAAAGGGTTTCAGTAGACTGTGATGGACTGGCAACCTGTCCAGGGTGTACCCCGCCTCTCGCCCGTTGTGAGCTGGGATTGGCTCCAGCCTCCCCGCGACCTCGTTCAGGGAAAAGCGGTAGAAGATGGATGGATGGATGGTTTCAGTAGATTTACTTTCCTGAAGTCCTTGGTTTATCCTTGTTATAACCTTTTAGGTTGAATGAGTTTTATAGGCCATTTGATATAGATTTTACTATCCTTATTTCCTATACTTGCTTTCTGGATTCTATTGAAAAGACATTTTTTAAAAACATTTTTAGCCATTATTTATTGGATTAGGTGCCATTGGATTAGTTTAATACCCAAACGGTTTCATACATCTGAAGTTATGCTTTTTAAAAACATTTTCGGCTTGAGAAACAACTTCATCACAAGTCATTTTGCTTTGGATTCACATTAAAACAGACTTTTTATTTAAATAAATGTGCCAGATATAACTCTGCAATGTATTTCTTTAACTGAGTAAAGCATGCACATGAAATGGGTAAAAACTCACCACAGTCCACCTCATCACTGCGGTCTGCACAGTCAGGAACATCATCACATTTTGCATTCTTCTTCAGGATGCAGGATCCACTCCTGCACTGATACCTGATTGCAGAGCAGGTGGTTTCTATCAAAACACAAAGTAATTATTAGATATCCTAACAAGAATCTTCCAAAATATACATGAAACGCATACCCTGAGTGCAGTTATTTTCATCAGCACCATCACTGCAGTCCATCTCCCCATTGCAAACAAACAGAGGGTGTGGAGGACTGCTGCCCCCACAATTCATTGTGGGCCTCGCTGTGAAGACATGCAACATTTTCACATGGGTGACTGGTGCCTCAGGCGAACACGATTAAACACATGTTTACTGTGAGGCTTATTTCTCAAAGGTCATGCATCAACAAAGCTGCACATCCTCCCCATCAAAATGTCACATTCCTCATTGTTTTAAAGAACCAGTGACGTGAAAACGACTCACAGCAGAAGACCTCGTCGCTCTCATCCTGGCAGTCATCCAGGCCGTCGCAGAGGCGACTCTTCTCCACACACAGACCCGTGGTGCACAGGAAGTGGTTCTCTGGGCACGCTAGTGAGTAAGGACCAGAATAAAGCGTTATCTTTAAGAGTTAGACACAGCCATAAGTCTGAAGCAAGCTGTTGCCTTGCAGTGCTTACGTTGGCCGATATTGTAACTGCTGTAAGAAGCCTGAAAAGGCTGAGCAGAGGTAAGCGAGCTGCAGCGAAACTCCACCTCTGTGTTCTGATGAGCAATCCGAAACACTGTGTGGTGTCCAACGTACATGCCACAGAAACTGTGGAAGAACTGCCATTAACTCCCCACAGGCATCAAACACAAGATGAGCAGTGCATTTTCACATACATGGCTTCATTGACCCTCCACCAGCCGCTGTCACAGCCCTTCATTTCCTTTGGTATCAGTGCGTAGTTCTGAAACTGAAGTGCAACTCCTGAATTTGAGTTTGAGGTCTGCACAGTTGTAGAAAACACACAGTCAATAAAGCCCAGGAACAACCTAGAGGTGTGTATTTATCACATTTTTAGATTATTTACCGTAAACTTCCAGGTACAGGAGCACACTGGGGGCAGCAAGCTGGGATAGAAGGGACTGAAAATCTGACTGCTTTCAGTGGGCTTCAAATGGGTCTCAATATGAGACATGCATACTGAGAGCAACACAGAGAGGGTTAGGCTTAATCCAAGCTGACTCCAAATATGCAGAAAAGAATTCAAATGAAACACAAATAATCACTGTGATGCTGTTGTTTACTTGCTAAAAGGTCACTGCTTTGAGTTTATAATGTAATGATTTGATTTTACAGGAACCACTGATGTGCTAGATCCAGAGAAATGTGACATACTTTCCTCAGCGATGGCCTCAAAGTAGCCTTTGAAGCTCTTGTTGCCATTTGTCATTCTGAAGGACAGCAACATGACATTGGAGGTAGAGACGATGGAGACAGAGCTGGGTACCGGCTCACACAGCCTGCCGTACAGAGACACACGTCATCGCATGCAGCAGTCGTTTTATGTGAAAAAACATCAGAAAATGTATTTGTTTAGTATTTTTTCTGTAAAAAAAACCATCTGATCTGCTCATCCTGTTCAAAACGATGAAGATTCATTCAAACAAGTTAAAAATAAGTGAGAGAAACATAAGTGCCTTTTGTACCTGGCTATATATGTATTTCAAAACAGTGTTGTAATGAGAGGTGAAGAACAGAAGATAATCACTGAATGAGATTGTGGCAGACTCACCTGTGCAGAATGCGCCCTCTCATGGGCAGCAGAGCATCGTACACAGTGAGTGCATCATTCACACAGTCGGTGGGCTCGATTAGAAACGAGCTAACGGTCAGGCGGATCAGAGAGCCAGGGATGGAGGTGAGTTTCACATGACAACTGACACCACCCCACGATGAGAAGACGTTTAAAGGTACCCTGACCCCGGGAAGATTGGCATACAGCTTATCTACACACTGCGAGTCTGCAGGAGAGAAGAAGAAACTTTAAATATAAAATACACCAACTCTATTCAGCTACTTCAGGTGGAACCTACCTGCTGTGCTCGAAGTGTAATCTGAACGCTGAACACCTGCAATGGGATAGAGCAGTTTATTTTGGTAGCAGTGAGGGATGATAAGCAGATTTAGAAATACAAACAAACAAACCATTGATGAGGATGGAGTCCATATCGACAGGAAGGCCCAGCAAGTAGCCCACAGAGGATCGGTTCTGCAGACTGGTGTACACAGAGTCTCTGAGAATGGCCTCTATACACTCCTCACACATCGTTTTGCTCTTCAGTTCAGGAACTATAAACACCATCCAGAAGTGCACCAACACACCCCCCTTATTGTTGTTACTTAGAGGAGAGAACACAAGTAAATAATGAGTAAATATTCAGTCAAGTGAAAAAGAAAGCAAACTCTTTTAGTCACAAGGCTTCATTTATTAAGCTGAAATAAACATCACCCGGTCTTTAAATTAGGGATTTATGTGCAAACTTAAACAATAGAAACTTTATTCCACAGTCTTTTCCTTCTAAAACAAAATGCAGCAGCTACATGTACTGTAGATAACTACCACTTTATTAACAGCTCATCAGCAAGTGTCTATAAAAACATTTTAAAAAGCCATTTATTATTTTTTTGCACCTTTTTGGCTTTGAGAAGTGTCTTTGTTAACAAAATGCCAAGGAGGAAAGTCATCTAGTGTAAGCAGTTATGTAATGCTAGAAAGGTTATAGACCATTTCCAATCTATTTACAGTCATTTTACAACAAGAACATTTATTTGAAGGTGGAAACCATTCAGGGAAGACTGCAATCTTTTCTGGAACCCAAGACAAAGACACACGATTGGCTTGTGTAATCCTTTGAGAAACTTTAAAGATTTCTTTTTTGTCAAAAAGAAATAATAATAAAAAGATACATACTGAAGCAAAAGGGGGTAAAAAGCAGACCAAAGTTCACCCACAACAACATGAGTCTGACATCATTTAGAAACCTCCTAAAACACTTTTATTTTCACAACTGTAAATCAAAGTTTGAGTATCAGCTGGGTATCTTTATGATTTCTAGTGACAATGAGTCACACAGCACCTGTACCTTAGGTCTGAAATGACAGCTTGCTTGTAGAGTCTGGCCACTGAGGACATCTTGTACACATTGCTCACCTGCGACACACCGGGTAATTAAGAACACACTCCTTTAGATCATAAGCATTATGTAAGCAGCAGGGTTACACTCATACATACCACATGTTGTATTTTGTTTGCCATGGACACAAACTCCAGGGACTCCGCCTGACGGTACTCTGGGATGAACTCCACATTGGCAACGCGGAACATCCCAGCAAAATATGCTCCACTGTAACTTTCCCTGCGAACTAAGGAAAATAAGCCAAACAAATAATAAATATCTTTAATATAAAGGTGTTTATAAAATCTGCACCATGTTCTGAAGACATATTGTACTTATTACTATAACTTACATACAAAGACCCAGAGCAGTGACCATATGATCACCATCACCACGAACACCACAGCGGTGGTGATGACAGCGATGTGCGGGATGTTCAGCACATAGGCCAACAACCTCTTGAGTCCTTTGGGCTTCCGTCGAGTCTTCCTATATAGTCTGCGCAGCTTCTTCAGAGTGTGATCCACTGTGGCCACCTCCACTGAGACATCTGCAATCTACAGCCGGTGTGGTGAGGAGGGGCATAGACATGTTCATTCAATCCAATATGGCCGCTCCAGAAGCAATTAATTTCTCCTGCCCTTTCAATTGTCACCTCAGTATATTGTAATATTAGTTTGAATGTGGCAAATGGTCCTGAAATAAGTTGAAATGAGCATAAAAGTGTCTCTTTGTAGGTAATCAATGGTTTAATCCTGTTGAACCAGAAGTGATGTAAGCTCATGGTTTACTCGTCCAATGAGCTCACGAGAAGGAATGTCCAAAAGAAATACTATGCCCATCAGATGCAACACATGGCTCTCATTGAGTTACCCAATGTGCATGCATTATTCATTCAGTGTCATTCCATACTGTGCAGCCGTCACCTAATCCATCACAAGTTAGCGGGGTATGGATTCACACAGAGGAAAAGTTCATATGCTTTACACATATTTAATAAGGGAGCATGCTAATTAGTGTGACTTACAAGCTTTAATATGTAAAGAGACCTCAAGGATCAGATATTACACTAAAATAATCAATTAAAAACTCATGATTATATAAATATGCACAACTATAATGTTAGGGCTCGATGCATTTGCATTTTAAGGAGGTGGCGCTTGCAGAGGCTCACATGTCAGCTTTGTCAAAAACGTCTTTCAAATACAAGCTAGAGTTTTTCTTTCTTTCCTTTATTTTGTAAACTAGTTTAGGCTCAGTGTAAAAATATATTCCATTGGCCTCGTTATATTAATGGGAATGCTTTCACCGGTACTTTCTGCAAACATGACTGGCCTTTCCTTACTAAGCAACTTTGCCTTTGGAGTAGTTAATAATATAAAATGTAATTCTATAATCTTAATTTATGTACATGGTTGGATTTCTTTTAACGTCAACTTTCAAAAATGCCTTAATTATGCTAAACTTACCTCAGTGGTAACCAAATACGCTGCATTTTTATAGGAGGATTATTTGAACGAGACATTTTTGCAGTGCAGTTCAGCATGAAACATCTGTATTTGATTTCATTGGTGGCATTTACACTTAGGCTGTAACTGTGAACCTACAATATGCAGTCAGAGCAGCGCTCAGTACAAGTGAAACAGACCAATCTAAGGCTGTAAATAAAAACCTTTCATCAGATAGGAGGAGGATAAAAAAGTGGCCAAGTCAACACTTTGATTCATTCTACAGCAAAAAGGACAGTAGTGGTGGATGATTACAGTTTTCTTTACATCATAACATCCAGCAAAAAGGATTTGGGGAAGAGTTCAATGATTCTTTTATAACAAAGAAGTTCTGGAAATGTATCATATGAATAGATAAAACTATGATCAACCTGCACCAGAATGAAGACAGAGGCCTGGAAAGCAAGTCAAAGGAGGAGTACATGAGGGAGATGGTAACATGTCACTTGTGTTTACTGGTGATTTACCAATAACACAAGGAGCTGAGCGAGGGTTGAAGCATGCAGAACAGAGACATGATGTCTGCTCAGATTCAGGCAAATGCAGCAGATGTGACTGGATGACATTTACAGTACAGAGAAACTGGGATTATACCGAGAATGAAAATGAATTACGGGGTGCATAGTATTCAATATTGAGCCAATCACCTGATTTTGATCTGATCAAGCTGGATTTTTTCTGATACAAAACTAGAAACAGAAGGAGTCACTAACAACTGACAGCTGCTGGAGAACTAGACGAGCACAGCAGAAAGCAAATTCCACTCTGCTGATACGAGTTAAAGATTGTAGCCTTTACAATTCTGTCTCTTTTTTACAAGAGAAACTGTAGAAAACTTTAGTATTAAACTTTATCCAACAGATCATCATGGATTTCAGGAAGAAGGTAGCTAAGATCGAAAAAATGTAACAGTTCTAAAACCTTTCAAATGTCCCAAAACTTAATATTCTGCACATTAAAACAAATATGTAATAAATCTGAAAATTAAAAAATTTGTTAAAAGAACTCAAGTACAATAAAAAATAAAGATACCAATGTCCAAATATTTCCTGACTGGGGTGAATTTCACTTACACTGGCGATGTCCTGTTCAGATCCATCATTCACCTCGCTCGTTTGCTTGGTCTCCTCAAACTTTGCTCCCATGACAAAAAAGGTGTCCCATCAAGCCATTAGCGTCCAATTCCTACGTTTTTACGTTTTGATCCATTTCCCACCACTTCCCCACAAAAAACTAAACTTATATGTAGATCAGCAGACAAACGATGCAAAACCACCCAGCGCTCCGTTTGGATCCTCGGTCAACAGGTGTCTGAAACCAGATCCTACAGCACAGATGAGCAGTGGCGAAGGAGAGCTCACAGAGCGCAACGTACCACCTCCAGTCTTATGTTTAAGGTTTCATTCATTACCTGCCATCCATCTCCATCTATAATCACATTACCACAAGCTGATGTTTACCAGCAACAGACTTGTTGGCTGCTGCAAATGGGATGGCGAGCGTAAAGAGGCGAAACATCCTCATAAGATGTGTTTGTACAAGTTTTATTTACAGTGTTAAACAGGTTGTGTGAAGGTGTAATTTAACCTCTGGCCATTCTGTGCTCAGAGCTGATAGACTCACAGCAAAAAAAGGGTCCAGCCTTTGTGAAACAAACTAAAAACCTTTTTGTCAATGTAAAAGCAGAATACACATTATCACTGTCACAATAATAATAATAAAAAACTATCAGCTGGAATTAATATAACAAAAAGGACGAGTTTCATTTGAATAAGCAGCATCTTTAACAAACCAATAAACAGACAAAGTCAGTAAATTAACACTTCTGTCAGGCCCGTTCCAAAGTGTAGGCACCGAGTTTGTACACGCAACAAAAACAAGACACATTATGAAAAACAAACTGAGGCACGGAAACAAAACTGGACAGCACATTCACAGACAGGTGAAAACTGAAAGTGTTCGTTGAGACTCTAGGACAGTTCGGGTGCTCTGAACATGCAGAGAGAGCAAAGAGGAGGCAAAGCCTCATTTCCTGAAAAAGGCATTGCGGGTGATATTGTACAACAGATGGTATGGCTTCCGTTTGGGGGGCTCGGCCAGTGAAAACACCTGCTGCTGAGGCACGCTGGTGGGAATGGTTATGTGACGCTGCTGAAGCAGTGGAAGATTTTGGTGATGTGGTGGGGCAGAACCAGTATAGCCATTGGCTAAAAAGTGGGAAAAGCAAAAAATAAAAAAACTTGTAAATGAGTAATGTTTACATGAAATGATGGATACTTTCCTTACCTTTCATCTTCCCGTGTTTGGGTCTTCTGGCATTTACAATCGCCTGTTTTCTTTGCTCCTTGCTGATATCTATTCCTGTAATGAGCAGAGATAATTTACCCTCGGGTCAAATTATTTACCATTTTTCCCTCTTTGCCTTTTTATTTGATGTAACCGCGCAGTGCTGTTTGTATGCCGAGTCACTTACCCATCTCTTGGTCTTCCTTGACTCTGTGTCTCTCCTTGGCAAAGGCTTGTAACCATCTCTGCTTGTCTTGGGCCTTCTTGCAGCACAGCACACACACTAACTCCAGAGTTGAGGCATGGCGTAGGCGCAGAGCGTTCCTTAGGGTCAGGCCCAGGTCTAGGTCCCGCCCATCAGGCACGTCTACTACATCGGTCTGGTCCATATCCATCCGTCCGCGGTAGTGGAGCAGGTCTCTCCGCAGGACGTCTTTCTTGCAGTAGACCAGTTGATGATCAAACAGGAAGAAGCTGCGCTGCTGCATTTTGCCTTGCCGTATGACTCGAGTCAGCTCACCGGAGTGGATCAGCTCCGAGCTGCGCTCCAGCACATCTGGCCCCTTCGTGGTGATTATAAAGAAACAGAGTCAATCCACACAGCAGGAATCCACATTCTCTTAAGAAGGTCGGCAAAATACACGTCTCATTCTCACCTCCCAGTGCAAAATGGCCACCTGCCAGTGAGCGATGGTGTCAATACTCTCCAGTCGTCTTTTTCTCTCATTAATCAAACTGGCCACATTCTTCATAGCCTCATACGCTTTACTTACACCACTGTGGTCACTGTAAGGCAACATTTAGTTAATTAAAAGGCAACATAAATAAAACCCCTACATGTTCACATAAAGCCACCCTTCACAATCATTGTGGCATTTTTCTCTGCAGACACACCCCCATAATCGTGATGATGTGGGTGTGAAGACTGAAAACAACAGTTATGCTCTTCCCTGTTCTAAGCATCAACGTTTGTGCTTCATGTAAAACTTTAATGTGGATGCCCTTCATGGTTGTGTGCACATCTGTGGACATGGTCATTTGACTTTTGAACAGTTATAAAACTACTACTGAATTCTGTTTTATTTCTGATATACTATACTATACTATACAGTTATTTGGCAGACGCTTTTATCCAAAGCAACTTACATGTTATTTTAAACCATTTTAACCATAGCTATTATAACCTAACATGCATGTGTTGTGGGTGGGAGGAAGCCGGAGAACCCGGAGAGAACCCACGCATACATGGGGAGAACATGCAAACTCCACACAGAAAGGTCACTGGACAACCCTCCCCAGCCTGGGCTCGAACCAGCAACCTTCTAGCTAACCACTGCGCCACCATGCTATGCAGCTGCAGAAGAGGAGGAACCATGGCTAAATGTTACCTTTAACCCCTTCATGCCTCACTTTATTTACAATTATATACAAACTAAATACAGTAAAAAAAAAAAAAGAGACAACAACGATGCAACCGAGTATTCAAGTAGTTAAAAACAACTCAAATAAAAGGTAAATTAACAAAATAGAAGCAGTTTGTAGCAAATTTCTGTCAATAAGCAAGGAGTTAAACACACTAAAGCTTATCGTAGGACAAAATTATGCTTAGAGCAAAATAATAATGATAATCATTACTTATAATGTGTACATTTTGTGTTTGGGAACTTTGAAGTGAGGTGTAAACACTGATAAGAAAGGGTACCTGTGGTCTTTGGGTGTGTACTTGAGCAGCTCTCCCAGCTGTAGGGGGTATTTACAGATCTTCTGGACGGGTGTAAGTAAGAAACCTGCGATAGAAATGTCGATCATCTGTTGGAGGAGGCGGCAGGCCTCAAAGTAATGTTTATATTTCCCTGATTTCATAAGCCGCTGCAGCTCAGCGCAGGCAGCAGGGTGTGTGTTACAATACTCCGAGTAGATTGAAAAGCCATCGCCCTGAACAGAAAGGAAAACAACCCGACGTCACTCAAAACTCTTTTTGAAATGGCCAAATAAATCGATGTAAAAATGTGACAACCTGCAGGAGAAAGCAGGAGCCTATTTCACTGAGATGGGGTTGCTCTTTGTTGTACTTTTTCTCCAGGTCTCGGAGGAACTGCCTTTGGAATTTGTAGATGTCCTCTATGTTGCTGAAGATTGTTCTCAACTGCAGTTCTGTGAACATGTCGGGGTGTTTCCGACACTGACGGATATAACCCTGAAACAGACACCAGCGCAGAACATTACAGGCTGAAAACATGGACTGACCAACATGTGCTGCTATCCAGCTGGGATTACATCTTTTTTATTTGGACTTTCTTTAAAACATAGTAGAAATATTTAATATTTACAAGTATGCAAACCTGCTTAAAAGAAATCAACTTATAAATATATAAACATGAAAATGATATAGCACTAGACTAATACTGGTAATTTCGGCTGAAGCCTGTACCTCACAGATGTCCTTTAAGTGTTTGATGTAGATGCGTTCGGTGTTCATGATCTCCTGGACTACGTTGGTTCTCATCTGCTGTCGGTGCTGGGTGCTGTGCGAGTCTCCAGGAGCTGGATCTTCCTGGTCTGCTACACTTTCAACGCTTTCAGCGCTCGAATCCTCCTGGTTCACGCGCACCTGAAACACAGGTGTAACATTCCCCAATAGGTTGTTAAATACTTTTATTTTCATTTAAAATAATATACAAATAAATGGAATTAATTTAAAAAAGCAAATAGTCTTTTAAACACAATTTCTGAATACATTTAAAATAAAAACTTAATTTAAGGGGTAAACCTTCATCACTTCAGGAAGAACAATAACTACTTAAAGAACAAAGACTCTACTTCACATCACTATGGAAACAGCACGTGCAAACTTAACAAGTCCTGTTCATTAACATTGATTCAACAACCAGCAATTACACAGCAGATGCCTATCTGCCAATCACAAACATCACAATGGTTAGCACAGCTTACTAATTAAGACTCAGCTGTCAATCACTCACAGTCACCACAGAAACCAGCTGGATTTCTGCGGTTTAAGCCCATCTACACATTATAAAAAGGAGCTGCTGAGGTTTGTCTGGAGCTAAGCTGGTCTGCTGGTCTTTTCTGTGCTGCTGCAGAGCAAACATATGTCAGGCACGCAGGTCATAAAGTCCACTTACCCTCACAAAGCTGGAGGGGAACCAGGCCTCCCTGTCCCCGCCTCTGCCCCACCACCAGTCCTTATGTGAGGTATCCAGGACGCGGATAACGTCTCCAGCCTTGAAGGCCAGCTCCTGCTCCTCCATGGTCACATGGTCCCATAGAGCCTCAGCATACACTGTATGGCCAGAGCTTATCCACTGAGAAGCACACACACAGATAAGATAAACATACAATTACATGGAGGATAAGAACATGTCTAACATGCAGGATTATGTTTGGACATGTAGACACTGAAGGGGTTGTCCACATTGTTGAACAGTGGCCAAACATTTTCACATGTCTGCACACGGAGCATAAAAAGTAAAAAATGCTGTCAGAAAGTTTGATGGAGGCAGCAGATTTCCTCCACAGCCTCACCTCGTTGAGCAGAGAGAGCTCCACCCCCAGCTGCAGGTAGGGTGTTCCATCAGTGAGTTCATCAAAGCTCCCCCCCTCCTCTTCCTCCTCACTCACGCTGTCATCAAGTGTAGCTGAGCACTTAGAGACGCCATCTGCAACACGTAGCAGATATAAAGCTGCATGGAAAACAAGCTAAACACCCACACCTGATTCCATATCACCGTTTTCCTCCCTCTAACACTCTTATTGACATTCCTTCACCCAAATTTTCCCACACTTTAATACATGACATTTTGTCATGAGTAAATAAGCTCAGTTCTCACCGCTGAGCACTCTGTGGAGTCTGCGTCGCCCCACACGGTCCAGTCCGATGGGGGTGCTCTGGGAGAGGACAGAAGGACGAAACCTGGCAGACACTCCTCTGTAGGGGGGCACCTGGTGGGAGGGGACTGGAGGTCGCGACAAAGGCTGCATGAATGATGAGAAAGATCCTGGGATTTAGGAAGAGCTCACTTTCTCTGGCTCTCACTACAAACATTCTGAATCAGGTTAACACAAAATCACAACCCGCAGTCTCCAGACAAACATCATCATCCATGACATCACTAAAATTTTATTTTTAGATTACTTATAGATCATATGACAGAAAATATTTTTTAAATGGGATAAAAGGGTCACATATGAGCTGAAATGCTGCAATTGATGTTTGAAATCTTCATCCCTGAACATGGAGGCATCCTAATGTTTTCTCTTTTTGTTTAAACAGTGTCCATTATTTACATGTTTTATTATTCCTTTTTTCTTTTTTATGTTCATCCATCTTTTATGCCTACTCATTCTAATGCAGAGCTGTAGGAGGGATGGAGCTTATCCCAGTGGGAACACCATGGATACATAAATATACCATCTATACACACATCATTGTATGATGCATTTGAGTCAATGCAATGTTTCTTTTATTAGCAACGATAGCATGAACTGCAATTTAAAGCTACAAGGAGAAAAATCAAACAATTGACCAAATATCCAGCTTATAAAATAAACCCCATCAAACATTGTGAAATAGTAAGTGGTGAGTAAAAGCTTACAGATGGAAGTCGGTCCTCCTTCAGCTCTGTATCTGCAGGAAACAGATCCACAGTTCCAATCACTGAAATGGGACGCTGCCTCTGAACGTCCCCATTCATGCTTCGGCTCCCAGGACTGTCTCCATCATTGTTGCTACTGCAGTCCTGATGCTGCAGCGCATCTGTTGTCCTCTCCTCATTATGAAGCTCCGCCACTTCCTCGGGGATGCAGTGCTTTCTGGAAACGAGCTGTGCATAGTCGGAGATGGGACGAGGTCTCGGGCGCCCACTTCTTCGTCTGGGTTTGACGGACGGTATTTCTGCAGAAGACGTTGCTGCATCTGATGCAGATGCTGGTGTTGTGGATAATTCTGAGAGGCATGTTGGGGAGACGGGAGATGTTCTGCCAGGTGCTGGAGAAATGTCTTCTGACTGTGGAAGTGCTTCTTGTCCTTGTGGGTGTGAAGTCACCTGCTTAAAGGAAATTAGGTGTTAATCTGACACAAAGCAAACGGAACTAAATGTCATGAATGCTTAACATAGATACAACCGTCTTGTTGAATCTCCAGAAATGAAGTGCAAACATAAAACTATTAAATTATTTTCATTTTAATTTGATTATTATTAGGCCATGTTTAACACAAACAGATTAAATACTCTCATTTGGTTTGTATGGAAGCAGACATCATACAGCAACGTGTCAAATATCGGCTAATAGCTCCGGATGGAAGACACTGAACAAACCTCACCTCCTGCTTTTCTCGATCTGGGTCTGGACCTCCGCATATACACTGGAAAGGCACACAGTGTACTAGGACCATTTTGAAACACATACAAACATTGATTGGCTTCTAGTCTTCAAAGCCAAGTCTTCTAAAAGGTTGTAGAGGCCAGTAAGAGCCCCTTGATTTCTTAAGAAAATAAATAAAATTTTCTAATTCATAATTAAAAAAATTTTTTTTTAGATCAAAACATACTTTGGAAAGTTTTGCATCTCTAGTCCTGTCTACACGGTGGTGCTGTCATCTCTCCCAGGCCTAGAGTTCGTGGTGGTGGACTTTGCTCTATGGAACTACATGGAAAGGGGGAGAAGCCAGGGCTGCAGTCAGCCATAACTTCCAGCCCTCCCACATGGACAGGACTATGGAACTGTTTTGCGCAAGGGCCACTAATCATAAACAAAGCCTAATCATTAACTCTCTGCTTCTTCAGAGTGCCAGGTAGCACAACATGTGACTGCTGACAGATGACAGGAATCAAATACAACTGACAGGAACAGGACGGTCAGTCGATATTATGCCTGTCCTATTATTTATCTGATGCACAAGGGAACTGTGGACTTTCTACTGAGACATTTTAAATTTGTTAAGGTCCAACAAAGCCCTTTACATGTATATCTAATTCACAAACACTTCTCATTTTATCTATCCATTCATCACCTTTTTTTCCCCCCTACAGTCGCACTCATGATCATATCGGTGGAGAAGTGGGGCTCTGTGTCTTTTAATAGACATGTTTTTGTTAATTTATTGACATCCTTGAGAGGTTAGGATGATCCCTCCATCCCCAGTATAATGCTAAGGGAAGTTTACATGAGAATGGACTCAAAGATCATTTCAAACTGGGAGGTGTGGTAATTCAGTTCCCATAACTGACAAGGGTCAAAGCCTTAAACATGACAAATCCATTAATCTTGGCACCGTTGTGTCAATAAGATTCTTATTTTTTGTCTCAGTCTTTCAGTTTATCCCTTATCTCTGAAACGTAAAAAAGAGGCAGCTTTTTATTTTTTATGTTAACAGAATCAAACGCATCTTTGCAGATAGAAAAGATGCTTCTATTGTGAAATTGTTAATCATTTTAGCAACACTTAATGCAACAATAATCTTTCAAACTTAAATATTGCATAAATGTTTGAAATAAACACTCTTTTTAGTAAAAAAAACACACACAAGCATAGACAAAAAGTTAATCAATGGTAAAAGTGAATCCATTACATATGCCACTGGCATAAAGACATCTAATGATGATGTCATCATCATCATCTTCTGGTATCGTTCGTGTCAATGAACAGAAAGTATGGAGACTGATATGATGCCATGAAAGGTTAACGAGTTATCTCACACTTATTTTACTGCATAACTTATCACTTTGCTTGCTCACCTTATTTGATGGCGGATTTTCTTCAGTGTGTTCTTGGTATTGTGAAGACTCTCCTTGGCTGAGTGGAAATGAAAAGCATTCAACCATCTTATTATAACCGCTTGTTGTGGCAACAGCCAGGAGCTCACACTGATCAGAGATAGCTGATGAAATCAGCTCTGTTGTCTCCGAAGGGCCGATGATAACCTGATGCAGCTGTGGGCTTTTGTTAGTTTCAGGCTGTGGATGAACCAGTGTAGTGTGGTCGACAGGTATGACGTGGACAAACGATGGTCGGCGCTGTCGCTCATTGCTTTGCAGACAAGGCACACGGCGAGAATAGTCATCGTGAAGGCGGCTTAGGGGTGACATGGGAGATGACGAGGTGGGACCGGGAGAGGGACTACGCCTGTGCCGGACAGTTAGATCAGTCATACTGCCAACTAGCTTCAGCATTGGTCCTTTAGCTTTCAAAGGACCCCTCCCACAGCTACCGGTGCGGCCATGGAGGTCCACTGAAGAAGCGCTCGAAGTCCTTTGGATGTCTGATGTCCCATTTGATAAACCTGTCCTCTGGGATTCTGTCTGTGATGAAGGAGGACCTGGTGATGGGGTTTTGCGCCTAAACGGTGCCTTAAATATATGGATGTTGTCCGCACTTCTGCTCAATCTGCTAAGACCCTTCACATTTATGCTTTCAATCAGGTTCTCTGCTTGGACATTATTCTTTGATGAGTCAGTTGCTTTCTTTGTTGTATTTGCAGCTAGATTTGAATTCATTTTTGCTTGTCTCCCATTGGTCACATCAAATAAAGAGATGCGTCCTGCTCCATACGCTCTCCTGATACTTCTAGAGAATCGTGAGTTGCGAGTCAGACCATCGACATCACTTTCCTCCTCATCATAGTCCTCTATATCTGAGCTGTACTGGCCGATCGCAGTGAACATTTGATCTGTAATATTTCCATTACATACATTATGTCCTTCTGCACTCCTTAAATCATTTGATGCTTCAGCAAGACAGGGATCCGTTCTGATAACAGTCGCGCCATTAGTAATTTCCCGACTACGTACAGGGACACGGTCACATTCAGGATTTGCTGCTCCTTTACTTTGAATTCCTTGCAGCACAGATGATCGTAGCTTTTTAAAGGAGTCCACAACACCAAACCCTGAGAGCCCTGGCCAAGGCTGCATGCTGCTTTCCCCGCTGTTGCTTGAAGTTGCACTGTCAGTGGTGGGACTGTGAGGGGACACAGGCCCTTTTCTTGAGTTAGAAAAAAGCCTCATAACTCTCGAAGAGTAAAGCTTTCCTTCAGCTTGACCTAATTCAGTGCTGGACCAAGCGGAGGAGTTGATGCCGTTTAGTCTGCTCTCATCAGAACGAGGACCAGGACTCGTCGGCTGAACCTGGGAGCCACACCCAGATAGCAGATATGGGGCCGTACTTCTCTCAACGTGGCTCTGAAATGGATATATATCACTAAGGGGTCTGCTGCGGATGAGCGGATCAGCTTTTGAGCTGTGGCGACACAGGAGAGGGTCTTCGCTTGTGGACAAGACCCTGTCCTTTTGTTCTGCCTGCAAAAACAAACAAAAAAAAGACACAAACAAGTTGAATAACCTTCAAATGTTGCATTACAGAATAATCAAAATGATTAGATGAAGCACAAATTTCAGATCAAATTAACTGAAATGACTACTTTTGTTAAAGTATGGCTTTTTAAATAAAGGTTTAGGAAGTAATTGCCAATAACGCTGGGAAAATGAAGCACAACAATGAGAAAAGTCATTATTCTGAGTGTGACATTGTGTCCTTTGTGTTAGTATTTAAGGAGTAATGGTGAGATGCCTGAGAGACACAGACAGAAAGATGTGCAGAGGATAAGGACTTTTTGCCAAGAACACTACATGTATTTGTCCTTGGTACTGAATTTCAACATCCAAGGAGAGATGAGGCCCATGCTGGGATGGTGGCGGGGGGTGATCTCCCCTTCGGCTTTATGAGTGTGTGATTCAGAGGAGTGGCTAATGCAGCTGACGCTTTGAAGTGCAGCTTTGTTAGCATGACTAAGCAATGAAACTTGCTAATCCATTGTGATTAATGCAATAAATTGGCCATTTTTCTCCAGGTTTCACGGAGAATGAAGTGACAGCGAGGAGGAGGGTTGTGGTTCTCAAATCAGTGACACTTTGACTCATTACAGATCATAATTTCTCCAATGCTGGCCACTGACTAACGGCATAAAAATATACAGACATTACTTCTTTTATTTGTCAATAGTTTGTGTTAATAAAACTCCATCTGTGTTCTCAAGTGTCTATTACAGGAAACTAAAACAAGTATAAACTAAAACGGTGAAAGTATAAAAGGTTTGTTCAGTCAGTTATCTGTCACAATAAGATTTTAACAAAGCGAAACCCATTTGCAAGAGTTAACATTAGCTTGAGAAACAAACTGTTAGGAAAGGCTATGCTTACATGGGACTTTTTAATTCTTCTATAAATGCAAATAGAAGATAAAGTTGCTTTATAGAGATAAAAAAAATAACCAGGTAAACACCTAAAATGATAATTCAGAATTAAACTTAATTCCAAAGTGGCAGGTTTATCCCCATTTTAAAGCAGAATACAAAATAATAAAGCAGAATAATTCCTCAATCATGTAAACCTTCATCCTGTTTTCAGTTCATTCCAGTCGATATGCTCATGCTATTCTCTCCGTGATGAGTCTTCTGCCTCCCGTCTTTGACATTTTTTTCTTCTTCTCCTCCTCAGTTGCTGAAAAAAAGTGAAGGGGCATGCTTGTGTCGAGCTAGTGCTTCAAAAATATGATCAAAATTAAAGCAAAAACAGTACTTCCTATGTAGTTTTAGATGTTGTAAATAAATAATGTGAACAAACGCCATGAAGCAGGAAGGGGTTTGTTTACTTCCGGTATCCGTACATCACGTCCACCGTCAGCAAAATTATGAGAAGCCTTTCAGGTAAACTTTAATTTGGAATTAATATTTTAATGTAAACATGTAGGAGGATACTTTAATTCGGATTAGTTCATTCCGAATTAACAAAAATGCCATGTAACCACACCCAATGACTGTTCAAGTGTGCAGGAAAAGAGTGTAAAGTGTTTTAAAGTTCACCGTTAAAGATGTTTAAAGTATGCAAAAGCATTTTGTCATGATTACAGTTTTGACTACTGTTGTCTTGCAGACACAAAAAAAAAAAACCGAGGAAAATACAGTCAGCCTCCTTCATAAAACACTCTGACACTGTTGACCCCAGGAAGATTAGCAACCACTGCGGTGGAAGCTAATGGGGATCTGAATAAATTTTTTTTAAAAAAAAACCTAACCTACGTCTATCTACGTACCTAACCTACTAACCTACTATCTATGTGACTTAGGTCAACTTGGAAAAAAGGAATCACACATCAGGATGGTACAAACTCCACACTGATGTTGCAGCATGGAGAGCGTGCATTAAGCCACGTGCCACTTCATGGCTCTGTATCAGTTTATTGGGGTGGTTAATGTGGGTTTTCAGGTACCTGAGGTATTTGTGTAAGAACTCAAATTTGTAACAGTGTGGAGTGTGACCATGTGGGTGTTGTCTGCAACTGAGTAACTAATTTTGCCTCTGGTTCAATGGATCCATTCAGTTTGTCTTAAGGAGGGACAGTGCAGGACCGCACATCCAAAGGTTTGTCATTGGTCTGCTCAAAGACAGGAGAAGCATCCAAGGCGAACATCATGCATTGGTTTTACAAAAAGAACAATGAAGAGAGTAATTAATTAATGTTTGACTTTTAGTCAGAGCCAAACTAAGAAATTAATCTGAGATAGCGTACAAGGCTGGCCCTGGATAGACTGGCGACCTGTCCAGGGTGTACCCCTCCTCTCGCCCGTTGACAGCTGGGATTGGCTCCAGCCCCCCCGCGACCCCGCTCTGGGATCAAGCGGTAGATAATGGA
>JBAMHV010000019.1:11188343-11213573 GCA_037177535.1 Pseudomugil gertrudae
CCTCTCGCCCGTTGACAGCTGGGATTGGCTCCAGCCCCCCCGCGACCCCGCTCTGGGATCAAGCGGTAGATAATGGATGGATGGATGGATAGCGTACAAGGCTGTATGCAGATGTCAGCAGATCAGTCAGCACTAAATATGTGCGTGCAGGAAATACCTCCTTCTGCAGATGATAGTTACTCTTTTAGTAACGTAATGTGTAAATAAGGTGACAAACTTCACACAGAATGAGCTGAAACTGAAGTCAGACTTTGAGCTTTTAACCTGACTAAAGACAAAGTAGAAACAAGCCTCATTTTTTCCCTGACTGCATACGAAGGGAGTAGCAGGTTTCTGGAACGTTCCCATACTTCCCATGCATGTTTAGCAGCAGATGAGCTTTCTCAATCAACCTTTCTGTGGAATCTGCTGTCACTTCAGCCTGCTTGCTTCATCCCACTGAACGCTTATGTAAACACAGAGCCACCGCTGCCAAGCACCGCTGCTGACAGACACTAAACACCCCTAAGGAACAATGTGCTGCTTTCAAAACTATGCTGAATTGTATCCTTGTGCTTTCTCCTCCACGGCAGCGAAAAAATTACGTTGAGTAGCAACTGGAAAAATACACAGGATCAAGAATTCCTTCTACTTCCCGAGCAGAAAGATAACATCAGATAGGGAAAGAATGTTTACGTCTCAGGTTGCTTGTTTTTGTTTTGAATTTTTTGACATGATCCGTTCTCCCAACAGTCCCATCCTTCATTGCCTTCAGCTATTCACGCTACAGCAAACGCCAGCTATCACTCAGCAGTTAGGAACCTACTAATTCCTGGAAGTGTCAGAGCAAACCAGGCTGGCACAGGTGGTCACCTTTCATAATATGCTCCTTTAGACCAAACTAACTCTACAGTCTGTCTAAATCCATAACTTCCATCTCAACTGATGACAATTTATAATGTGCTTCACAAAATTCCCTGTATGTAAGAAAAGCCTAAAAAGATGCCTGAAAGACGCTTAGTTAGGACAAGTAATGCTTACAGATGTGAGTTAAAACTAGCATGCATGTATAAATGCATTGTGTATTTATGAAACAGATTAACAGAAATATGTCGGTTTTTTTTACTTTGCCTGCTTTTATTGCTTTCCTTTTACCCAGAGAGCGTTTTATTAAGCAACAAACAAGTTATCAGCTAAAATAAGCTTGAGCTGCTGCAACTAACATATTAAGTAACCAAATATTTAAAATGAAAAATATAAGCAATTTATCAATACTGAAACTTATTAACTACAGGTGTAATAATGAGCACCTTGTCCAAAATCCACAATTCTTCAAAAATACAATAATTTTTTTTATAATCCATCTATGATATTTCACAAGTGAATAAAATATACAACAAACCTACGTCTCATACAGTCATGACTGCTATAACTTCCATACTAGCAGTACTTACGTGTTAGTACCACTTCCTAAAGTCTGCGTGGATGCTCATAACTTTTACAACTTTCCTGTGTTTCCTGCATGCCAGGATCGCTGCTTCCCGCCAGCTTCCTCTTGCTAATCTGTTGATGGGAGTAGCACACTGGAGGCCCTGGTCCAGAGTTAATTAAGAGCTCAGGGAGGAGTCCTCCGTGAGCCCCCCGCCCCCCTCACAGCCAGCTGGAGCCAGCTTCAGATTAGACAAGGAGGAACATGCATCCAGATACATAACATATAAACACACATTATGCAACAATTAGTCACATGGAGACAGCACTGCATGAGCATGTGTTCACAGATAGGGAAGCATCTAAATGACCAACTCCCTTCATTTTTGACCTGGCTACTCACCCATAAACTGGGTTCACTTCTGCAAGGATATGTCCTGCTTGAAGTTTGGGTAAAACTCATTAAGACAACATGAAGCAAACAACCAGACAGAGGGTATAAACAGAAAGCTAAGCAATATTCCCCATTTTTATTCCTGGCTTACTTCTAAGGCAGACACAACTGCCCTGGAGCGATACGATTCCTGTGTAAGCTGTTATTTTGACATTTTTGAATTAATTTTGTCCTCAAATTAAAGCTACAGTGAAGACAGTGAGTCAAGTCTAAAACATCAAATACAACACTAAAAAGTGTTTTAAAGAACAGATTGGCTCACAGGTTAAATCTGTGTGCATGACCAGCTTTTTCTGAAGCTTTCGCTGCACAAACTGCTGACTATAAAAGAAAAAGTTAAAAGTTCAGTCTTTCAAGTGCATAAGTTCACATCTGCAGTTGCATGAACAGATTAAGCAATGCAAGATTATAGTGAGTGCTGATATGAATGCATATTAAGACTTTTTTTTGTGTTGATGCTTGTTAGTCAACCTTTAAGACCGTCTTCATTCAGAGATGAAAAGTGTCAGCCAGTTGATTCTGAAGAAAATCTTCCATGTGGAAGAACAGTGTACACACACGTGGGAGTGTGCATGGCCTATTCTCCTACTATTCAAGCAATAATCTGATTAGTGGAGCTTTACCAGTCCTTGCTTAGGACTGGTTTCATCTACACATGATAGCCTAATCAGAAGGATCACTTGGCTATTTGGCACTGACTGAGTGATACCTAAAGCATGTAAATTGGACACCAGGACTTGACTCCGGGGGGTAGCTTGGCCTGTGTGCCTTCTTTGGAGTGAGAGATAAAGCTAATATTTAAAAGTCACAATCTCCTGTTGATTTTAAAATCCACAAGATCAGCAACCAAGTAATCCACTTCCCGCCCCTTAAAACTGGTTTAAAGAATCAGAAATGGCAATAAAATTAACCACATCTTGCTCCGATGTGCAGTTAAGTTCCTGGTTTAAAGTCTACATGTTGGGCATAACCTAGTTCCTCATTTTATAGCAGGGAGAAAGGAGCTGCATGGAAGACACCACGCCTCTCTTCTGTAGAGCGTGGGAATTACAGGTAGAAGCCAAACCAGGGAGTGTCTTCAAGCAGCCACATATTCACCTGATCTGCAGAGGACTGTCATATAGATAGACAACTAGAAATGTAATACCACACAATGTTCGCGGCTCTGCAAGGACAAAACACTACAGAGCCTCATTGTCAACAGCCAACAGTGTAACCTGACAGCAGTAACAAAACAACTGAAAGGATGCACCATTGACTTTCAAAGACTGTGAAAACAAGTTGTTTCTTAAGGAGGACGTTGCCACTGTAAACTATAAAAAAAGGCCTAGATATTGTACCTTGTGTCACCTGATACCAAACCAAACTACTACTGTGCCTTAAGTAAAACAGCCTAATTTACATTTGTGGTTGTTCTGACCTACAATTAAAAAAAAAAATCAGGTTAATGAAGCAGCATGAAAGACTGGACTTTGACCAGGAGTTCAACACTTGAGGCTTGAGTTTACTTTGACACAAATAAACTCTTGCTTGTTTTAGTAAGTTAGAAACTTCTGGAGGGGGGTTTGAGAACAGGACTGAGAGGGGATTAAATTTAGTAGCTTCCTAAGCTCATAAAGCACTCAGTGCTTATTTCTTTCTGCATTAATTACTTTCTTGGGCCGTTGAGCTCTTTGTAGTTGCTGGCCTTAAACCCCTCCCTCACTAACTCCCTGCACAGCCTGGCATCTCCCAGATCACTATAACAACCACCGTTGTAATGCACCACAAACACCCCCCTCCTCCTCCTCCTCCTCCTCCTTCAGGTCGCATTTCAACGACACTCTTCAGATGGAGAAATCACTGCAAATTTAAACCTGGTATAAATAATGTCCAAATACGCGTTTTAATCAGTCGTCCATGTGAGATGTATCAAAAGTCAGTGAACAGAAAAAAGAAAACTCACCCTGCTCATAGTCGCAGATGTTCTCCTCCTGACCTTTCTTCTCACACCAACAGAGCAGCTGTTGTGTTACTTATCCATAGCGAGGCAGGCTGTCTTCCAGCGGCTTACTGCCTCTTTTTCGTCCTGTCGCAAGAACATGTCGGGCAACAAAAAAGCGCTGCCTCTACTCACAAGTTGCTCCGCAACATACTGAGACAAATGGCTGGCTGACTTCTTGCGCTAGCAACTTGAGCTAGCTCACGAGCTCACTGATAAACTTCTGTAGGAGGGTTAGCGCTGCGGTTTCTGAGTTCACTTTGCGAACCGGCGAAACTTGTTGTTGGGCAAGTGAGTACAAAATAAAGAGTGAATCATATAATATGTTCCAGCGTTACTCAATAACTTCTCATTACTTGGCTGATAAAACCAGTTACCAGAGGTATTTTAGAGGACCGAGCTGGCGAGCATCATCAATGCACTTGTTGCAGTGTTTTCAAGGGGCGGGGCTTAGCTGGGCTACATTTGAGGTTACTGGTTGACCACCACGTGACCATTTAGTTATTAGCCAATAGGAATTAATCTAATTTAGACCGTAATCACAAGCCACGCCCACCCATACGGTACAGAAAACACAATGCTGCACCTTTCTGACTGCGTGTCATTGAGGACAGAAAAAGACTGGCCCATCCAGTTGGTGCTGCGTTGTCTTCCTCATGTCATGTCACTGAATCACGCAAAAGATTTTATGTCACGGATATTTCTGTGCCCATCCCCGAATACCGAAGAGGTTCTGGAAAGAGGGTGACTTTTTAAAGGTGCTTTATTTGCTAGACAATAACAAGAAAGATGAAAAACAAAATACATATTTAACATTTGCACACGCCCTTTCCACCAGGTTAAAATAACTTTATGCATCTCACATAAACATATTGACAGATAAATTAGTCTACTAAAACAAAGCTCTTAAAATCTAATGTCAAACTAACTTACCATATCTACAGGTCTAAAATACAGGTGTGTGTGTGTACATATATACACACACACCTGTATTTTCATATATGACCATATGATCAAGATCTGGTCCCTGTGGGTATCATTTCATAAAAACAAGAAAAACAAGAAAAATGTGCACACAGACAGATAACATTTATTCATTTTACTAAGGTTTCTATTGTCCACAAAACATTGTCCCGGCGACACTGTGACTTATCTCTCTTAAAGTTTTGCAAACATAACTTTTACCTTTTGTGTTTTTTATGCAGTGGAGCACTGCAAGAGAATCTGCATCTATACAAGGACATGAAGCCAGCACTGAATATACTCTATAATAAATATACTCTATTGAATATATATATATATATATATATATATACTCTATTGAATGAATATATATATATGGAAAATGAAGCTAATTGAAAACTTGATAAACAATTTTTCATCATTTTGAGAATGAGATCAATCATATTAATTGATTTTAACCAGGATTGGTAAAGAGGGGTTAATGTTTTAGATGTATTAAGCAACTTAGAGGACCCAGAAATTCAGACCCACACATTCAAAGGTTTAAATGGAATTTTATTGTTGTGAGATAAAGAAGAGAGGAGAGCTTCCACCTTATCGGTAGGGTAGAGGAGAACTGAGCAAGAGTCCATTAACATGGTTAGAAAAAGGCAATAGTCAATACACAGCCAAACAGAATTCAGGTTTTAATAAAATCAAATGGCAAGACTCGTGGTCCAGAAAGAAAGTTTGGGTCTGAGTCCAAATATTAAGAGTAGCCCATCATGGAGAGTAATCCGGGAGTATGTAGTGGATAGGCAACCTTGTTGAAACCATAAAGCAAACACTGAACTTCAACTGAACAGAAGAGCGGTTGATCATCAGGCAGAGAAGAAAAAGACTGGAGAGAGTTTAGGTAATGGTAATGCCTAGGTAATGCTCTGAGCAGGGGAAACTAGGAAGCACTTAAATTAACCTAGGTGGGCTGCATTAGACTGAAGAGCACAGCCCTGACAGAGCAGGAATAGGGATACATTCTTTAGCTTAGCAAAATGCATAATAAAATCAGCTGAAGTGAAGTTATTTTCCATAATACCAGATTTCTGCTATTTAGCAAATTTAATGCTAATTGCAATAATTATAATTAAGCTCCAAAGATTATAAAACCAGAGAACGTAGTGTCATCATCTTCATCAGCGAAGAGTCCATTAAAAAGTTCTCCTCCAGCCACCTGAAGCCACACCTTGTCCCCTACCTCCAGGTGCAGCACTGCCCCCCCTGCTGCCTGGTCCTCACTGCTCTGGTAGTTATCCATGGTATGGATTATTTTCGCCCCATTTTTCACAAGTGCCACTTTCACATTTCTGGAAAAGACAGTGATGTGGTAGGTAAAGTAGTACGCTCCTGTCACCGAGCACGTGAATCTTCCTGTTTGGGGATCATAGTGATTCTGGCCATTGTAAATAATCTTGTCAAACCGGATCGGCGCATTAGCCGGAGGTAATTTAGTTTGTGCTGTGAGTCCTACACTGAAGGCACTTCTAGGGATGATAGGTGTTTCTCCCTCATCACCTCTTTCGCCCTTCTCACCTCGAATCCCTTTATCTCCACGATAACCAATGTTTCCTTTGTGACCTGGAACACCAATGTCTCCCTTGGGGCCAGGCTTGCCAGGTGGTCCAAGTGGTCCCTGAATGCCTCGGTCACCACGGAGGCCAATATCCCCCTTTGGACCCTTTGGTCCAGGGGGTCCAAAATCTCCTTGAGGTCCTTGAGGTCCAGGAAGCCCAATATCTCCCTTATCTCCTTTCAGGCCAATGGGCCCTTGCACTCCCTGGGGTCCCATTTTCCCAGGAAGTCCCCGTTCCCCATCATCTCCTTTCTTCCCTTTGAGTCCAACTGGACCACTTTCACCTAAATATAACAAATACATAATAAACTTCCATTTGCTGTTGCAAATAATGGAAAGACATGTCCACATAAAGATAATTCTGGTATCCTTTTCTTGATCACTGGGTTTGTTATTTATAAAAATACATACCAGGTTCCCCTTTGTCTCCGTTGTGGCCATTATTACCTGCTGGTCCAGTGGGGCCAACTTCACCTTTCCGTGGATATTTAATAAATAACGATGTTATTACAGTTTGCAGCACATATACAAAAAATATAAATAGAACTGAATTGTATAGAACAAAACGTTCTCTGCTAAACTCACCTTGATCACCTTTCTCTCCTCTGAGTCCGTCTCTGCCATCTCTGCCTGGTGAACCATTGTGGCCAGGATCCCCCGGTATTCCAGGGTATCCACAAACACAACCTTTACTTTGCATTATTTCCTCTGCAACACACCTGACTGCCAGGAGCAGGAGCACCAGGGTGACCCTGAACCTTATCTGCAACATTGACCCTGTCTAGCTAAACTCTTAGAAGTTTGTTCACAGTTGTCCAAATACCACACGTTTGACTCAAAGCATGCAGCAATATAAGAGTGCGTGACACAAACCAACAAAAACAGACAGCGGACAGGAGCTAAAGGCAACAGTCATCTCAAGCCGCTCAAAGCCTTCTCATTGGTCAGTGTTTGTGGTTTACATATTTACTCTGCCTCATCAGTTGTGCGTGACCTGTGTCCCTTGCTTCTCCTGTCTAGCTGAGGCTAATAATAAGCTCAAACTCTCAGTGTGCAAGGATCAGAGGTGCAAAGTGACAAATAGTTTCACATGAGCTGCTTACATAGAAGCAAACAAGACATTTATTTACAAAGTCTAATTAGACTCTCTTTGACTGGATGCAACATGGTTCTACTGAATTATTTTAAAACACACACACACACACGTACACACAACAAAACCTATGGCTTGATGATATAAACTTTTATTAGCTGCTGCTTTAATACCCACATTTTATTGACCTCTGTTTACTCACTGGATGCTAATGGCCTATTAAATTGTCAATTCATGCATGCTTTTTCATTTGTGTCATTTAAAAAGGCAACATGAGGAACATTTGATCCCATTAACTCAACTGTTATTTTAAGTTGTGTGCTGTCAAACCCACACAAGTACCTCACAAGTAAGCTTGAATACTTCTTATCTCAACAGTAAAACCTCCTGAGGCATTATGTAGAAACAGTACCTATTGTATGTGCACATTTGATCACTGGAAAGTTGTCTTACTGGGAGGAGCATTTTGTCCAGACACAAAACACAATGAAGTCCCTGTGCTTTTGTTTAAAACGTATGAAAAAAATCACAAGCAAAATGATGATTATGAAGTACCTCTGATGTTTTATGAGACTGAGATTAAGATTAACAACAAAACAGCACCTTTCTGTTGGTTTGTGAGGTATTTTATATGCTCCTAGAGATTTTCCAACAAAGCAGAGGCTTTCTGTTGCTCAGGCTTGAATGTGGAACCAGCATCCAAGTCATTATGCTGTATCTGCTGGCAGTTTATTAAATTGTGTACAGTGAGGAGAGAGAAAAGAGGGATGGGCGCAAGGGAGGAGCTGCAACATCAAACTGAGATAAAAACTGAGAAACACCCACAATGCGCCCCACAATGAGCACACATCCTGCACACATACCAACCAATTGCAACACTCCAAACTTACAAGATTCACAGAGATGTCTTTTCTCATACTTTATTTTTTCAATACTTCTTTTTGCAAGCCTCCAGATATAAATATATTCAAAAATATAAATGCAGAACATAAAAGTGCACATTCAAGCGTTTGTGTTTATCTGATATCAGACATGGACACTTCACTGTCATACGTATTGACTACTGCACCTTTACTTGTTCAGTGTACACAAACTGGACACAGTATGGACAAATATGTGATCTAACTAATAACAAGGGCATGGCTCAGAATGAATGACACTTATTTATGATTTGAGGCCAGTATATATGGCCTTGAAGTTCCATAACCAGGCACAACGTGAGGTTGATTTGGTTACAGAAGATACTGCAACAAGGCTTTTAGACAAGACAGCACAGACATAGTCACTTATTGAGCTCCACTAGACTAAAAACCTTCTATATTGATAAAAAAACTGTAAATATATGTTTATATAAATAAGAACTAATAAAACATGCTGAAACAAAGGTTTACAGTATCTCTAAAATAATCATTTGCATAATATTGATGGCTTGTATTGTTTATAATCCATAAAACTAAACTGAAAATCTGATCAAGTATTTATTACAACATGGAAGAAACTAAAGACAAAGAGGTAACAGTACTTGGTAAAAGGGAAGAGAGGGAGGAGAAGACTGCTTGAAGAAGGAGATTCACAACACTTGACATCATATATTTAATGAGGTGGATGAAACACTGTCAGGGAGAAGCAGCAATTCCAGGGAAACTGAGGTTAACAAGGCAGGTGCTACAGAGCTTAAGGTGTTTGGGAGCTGTGTGGTATTAGTAGAAAAAAAAATCTGGAAGCAGGACATTTTAGCTTGTAAGTGGTTTACATGATCTGACGATGCATACCATAGCCTGTCATACCAGACTGGGAAGCCCCACGGTTGCTCCCCATCTGCAGGCCGATCAAACTCTGTCCTTGACGAAGCTGCTCTTCAGTAAACTCTCGTCGATATCCCTGTGCTTTCCTACAGGGATATATGATGGTTACATGGTGAAGAACAGAGCTCTTAATGCATAAAACACAGAATGCAAGATGAAAGTGTGGAAATAAGAAAACTCTTTATAGTGTCAGCTTTTTCTGTACCTGTGGAACCAGTCTCGATCGCCTTTGTAATGACCATCATCCTTTGTGACGGCTACACTCCCAAGAGCCATCAGGGTCCTTTGCACTGCTGCCATGTCTTTTCCTGTGGTCAGAACATAAATGTAGCTTTTACAAAGAAATAATGCGTAGAGGACATGGCTCTAATACGGAAGTAATCAAGAAAAGAAGAGGCTTTTAAGACCTCTTTACCTTCCCAAAGGTCCACAGTTTGAAAGATGTCTGTGGTTGTTACTCCATATGCTTCTGCTGCTTGCAGGAACTGAGAGATCTTCTCCATTTGTTTAAAGGCCATCTGGGTTTCTGGGATCTTTTTGATGGGTTCCTTCCCTTTTGGATAAAGGCTGTTGATGAGTCTACACAGAATCTGAGAGAGAAGAAGATGGAAATCTGCCATGAGTACATTTCCCTGACCACACTCACCCTGATGTCCTGCTTATTATTATTGTAGTATTGAGTATATCTTCTTTGGATGCTAATTTCTACCTCTCTCATTAAATTATTTTATGAAAGAAAATCTGTTTCTTTATGCTGCTCTTTATCTTCATCATCTGGGATAAAATGTTGCATCTGTCTTTTTTACGATGGATTTTTGCTGCATTAGTCAGCTGTTGTGTCTTGTAAAAAGGTGTGTTGGGAGAAGAAAGGGAGAGAAAGTAATCTCCTTTCTACACTAACCAGTTCGGCTTGAGGTGATGAATTAGTATAATTGAATATAATATGACATTTCTGTTTATATATTTTCAGAAGGTCAAACAAATGCACTTAAAGTCACCAACTGTGTGTGCTCTGTGTAAATGACCAAATATGTAGCATCCTAAATAATTTAGGGGTTTTCATCTTAAAGGGCAAGTCACTGCAGCTACTCACTGTTCCATCCATCAGCCATATCTGGAAGTTCTGCTTGCCCGGCTGTGGTTTCTCTAAGTTTCCCCCACACTGTGCAACTATCCAGTCCTCAAGTCGTTGCTCCAGGTCAGGGTCATACTTCTGCTCGATCTTCTCCTGCACCTCCCGGCTCAGTCCGTAACTGGGCCCTCTGTTCGCCATGGCAGGTCTCCAAACAATCTAGAGCACTATCCGTAGTGAATAACAGTCCTGCATGGATAAATGTCAAAAAACAGGTACATAACAAACTACATTTTCTCCATAAAATCTAATTATAATAGTAAAAGGTAGATGCTATTGTAATACTTTTCATTTAGTCACATTTTTTTGTCCCTAAAAATAGCCCCAACAGCAGGTTGTCTTAGCCAAAAGATGCACAAGAGCATCAACTGAAGGGTGTGGTCTGTTGGCGGCAGTCCCATGGACAAGCCTCCTTATTGCTATGGAAACCATCTGTGCCTGTTTCCGGGACAGTGATGCGCTGAGATGATGGTTCATATGACCTCCAGTGGGCAGTTACATACATTAAGTCATCAAATAGGCAGAAAGTTTACACTTTTAAACTGTTTAAAATTACGCATATCTCCTCTGTGACGCACAGTTAATTCCTCACTTGATTGTCTTTGCTGCATCTCTCTAAGGTGAAGTTAAATTCAGTCCATTTGAATAAAGTCCGCCATCTACATTCCCAGCTTGTCACAGCACCACATTGGCACGCTTGCCGCAGCTTGTTGGAACATTTTCCAAACCATAACGCAGATGGCAAAAGCCCACGCTGCAGCTGCGACACCGCGTGATTTACATAAATAATGCACACAAGATGCGCACTTTAGGCGGTTTAAAGAAGAAGAAAAACACTTACTGTAGAGGAGAGGGCAGTCAGAGAGAGTCGTTTCGTGCCTCTGGGTTAATTCCGCTGAGCTGGGCAGGGCTGAGAATGATGCTGAACTGCTGAAGCATCCATAAAACAGCGCACAAGCGTGTCGGGCCAGACTGGACCTCACTTTGTCCGGGTGGGGCGAGTCACTGATTTTATATGCCAGCTTCTCCAGGAGGGGTCCCTAGAGACGTTCAACGCTGGATGCGACGTTACTCCTCTCCCGGAAGGTGGTCAGTGTAGTGCAAGCTCAGCTCTGTGCGGAATGGAGTGACCCTCAGCAAGCACATGACAAATCAATTCTATCTGTTGTCTGTGTCCTCAGGCCAATATTGGATATCACTGTGACCAATATGCAACCCCCACTCTCATCTTATCCTCACAATCTGCTCAGTTGAGTGGAAATTGATTTTGTTGAAGTATAGTTTTAAACAGTCTTCCACTGAAAATGATAGTTTGTTTGGTTGATGGACAGCATATATAATGTTTCAATATTAAGATACATTTCTCATCAAATGTTTTAAAAACTCCTGAGCGACAACCCGTCAATAAAATCCAGTAAACAAAATCACAAGTGAAGAAAATGTTGCATTAAACATTTCTGTTATTTAAAAGAACCAAATAAATAATAAATCATTTGTGTGAAAAACTACGTAGATATGACTCAAAAACTCCACATCTTAAAATCTGGCTTCGTTTTATTGACCTGTGCATGCATTCATGCTTAACTCTCTTTGAATATCATCACAGTACTTATTTAAGTCCAGTCTGGAGTTTACTGCAGGCCTTTGCAACACCTTGATTCTTTGTGTTCTGGGATCATTATTTTGATTAATGACCCAACCAATGTCTATATTATTTTGCTATACAGAGGAGCGGATGTCTCTAGGACATCTTGTGGCTGTAAAGAAAATCTAAATCTTAAATCCTCCACCACTGTGCTCAGAAAGCGACCTGATTTGTTTGTGCTGAGATGTTTTTTACCATACGGTGCTGTGTATTATGGCCAAAAGTTCCTCTTTGGCCTGTACTTTTAGTAAAAGTAAGACGTGCTTCCACATGCTTATGAGACCGAAAGAAATAAAAGCAAACAAAAGCTTGTTCAGTGATCTAGAGGCAGTCCTGACCTTCCTCGTTGTGGTCTGTAGTGTCTTTGGGTATCTCTTTTCTGCACTTCATGGTCCGAGTTTGAACTTGCAGGAATGTCCACTTCTGGACAGATTTCACTCTGAAGAATAACCTTTCTTTGGACTGCAGACATTTTAAAAGCGAAGGTGCTCGTTTGTCTCAATTTATGCATCTAAATGTAACTTTTGACACTATAAAATGTCACGTGCGGGTGTTCATGTGAGGTTGAATCGACCCAGTTCTCAGACCAGTTAAAGGTGTTTTAAGGTCCTGCTATGTACAACCTCAGTGAGGTTAAGTTTTTTGTCTCTTTTTTCAGGTGACTGTAGTAAAACATGAACACCCACCAAGCCTCTTCACACCATTTCTTCCAGTTGTATGACAACCGCTATGCTGTTAGAAGCTATAAATTGACATTTTACTTCAGAAATAAAAAAAAGATTGACTACAGAGCCAAACCATAAGTTAAAGGTCACTGAAACTGTTAAGAGGACCTGAGAGAGATAAGTTGATTTGCTCCATTGAGCATAGAGCAGCTTGTGGACAGTTACATGTTAATAATCAACAGTCCACTGGCTCCATTCTGTGTGCCACCCAATGATTAAAGGCCATCTGAGAATATCACGTAACACAACAAAAAAAAAAACATCAGTTGGTCATACTGAACAGCAGCAACCTTGTTTTATTACCTCTGGATTATTTTGTCTTATTTTTTGGTTTTATAAAAATGGAGATTCTAGTTATATATTTTTAATAAAATCAGTTTACTAAGGCGCTCCTGCACAATAAGCTCAGTATAGCAAAGCAACACCGATTTGTTTTATCTGCTCTATGGTCACCATGCTGCTCCATTTGCTTCATCTCAGATATGCATCTCCTCTACTAACTCCTGCATTAAGCAATTACTTTTTTCATTCATCCATTTATCCAATTGAATTGGATTGCTCAGTCATTCTGGAATAAGAGGTGCACTACAACGCAGGATATCTGTCATGCTTGCTCAGATTGCTTCAGACCACCACTCAAGCAGAGCCAATTGCAAATGTGTTAAGTTTATTCTGACCTTACTGAAATATAATCAATATATTGACCAAGTGGGGGAAAAAAAGCTTACTTTCTTTTCCCTAGTTCTGAGCAGATTAGCTATATATTTTCTTTATGTGTAGAAACTGGGTTATATATTGCATAAGTAATTCTAGCAATCTGCTTGGATGGCTGAAAACATTGACTGCATTATTAACAGCAACAAACTGATGTAATGTTGCCTTATAAGCCCTGAAAAACCCAAATTTGGGGCTTTTTCCTTCACCAGTACCATTTTAAGCAAAACTGGTGTAGGGTTAAAACAGTTTAACAAATCAGTTGCATAACTGTGAAGGTTAAGAGGACATCTTTAATCTTGAATCCTGGTGAAATGTGTGTTAAATGTTTATTTAAAGACCTAAACAACTCTGTGAAGAACACACACATTTGAACTAATTCATTTTCACCTGTTATCTTACCTTTTAACACTGAACTGGGAGGATTCTGTAACACAGTTTTATGCTTCCTGCAGCTGAAAGATGCCATCAGAACCTTTGATACTGTCCGACCTTCAGATTTATATAGACTCTTCACTTTCTGTTTCCAGCGTGTTTGTGCACTTTCACAGACTTGCAGACCTGCACTCTAATGTGCAGAGGTTTTATTGGCCAAAACAGGTGAAAAGTGATTAAAAAGGCACAGGAAAACTGTGTATCTACTTACAGATAGAGGGAAAACAGTCCAAACAGTATAAGAACAATGATAGAGACAGCAGCAATGGCAGACCTCATAATGGCTGACCAACGTAACACTCAATACAACCTGAAGCACATATAAATGCAACCTGAAAATAGTAGGGAGTAGCCACAAGCTAGACCCCTTTCAATATTGTTTGTAAAGTAACAACATGTTGACATGATAGTGATGACGGGTGAAATACAGGGAAAAAATGATGGATAAAAGGTCACATTTGGCTGAGTAACATGCCGTTGTTTGGTAATTTCCTTGAGGGTTGACCTCCCAGATTATAGTCATCTTTTCTCTCAGGAACATTTCTATCCCATAACTCAGACCATAGTGGTCAGCTTGTCTATGAGATCATCAATAGTGTAGACCATAAGCTTGATGTCATCCTTGTCAGACATGCGGTGCTGGCCGTGTCGCCTGAGGATGATATCTACATCAGGACTGAGGATGCGCTCTGCCACCTGCATGGAGATGTGCCAGGGAACGTCCTCGTCTTTGAGCCCATGGATGAGCCGAACAGGGCAGGTGACGGGGATGGGACTCTGAAGTACACAGTGATTTTCTGCCTCATGCAGAAAGTTCATGCTAAACTTGTAGATACCGTCGTCTGCGTGTTTGCTGGACACTGTCCACTCCCCTTTAGCTTCAAACTCCTTGCGAGTCTGTGCATATAAACATGAAGGCATCTCACTCATTATACTAAATATATCTGCTAAATAAACAAAACTGATATATGCCATTAAACTATATGGTCCTACCTCTAGAGGAAGAGAGTTGAACGATGTAACAAGGTGGTCAGCAGCAGTGGAGATGCCCACCAATGCAGCAGTCTTCTCTGGTCTTGCAATGGCTGCAAGAAGCATGAGCCAACCACCTATACTGGAACCCACAAGTATCTGATAGGGAGCAGTAATGCTATAATTTAGCCATTAACGAATGAAAAAGAAATAAAAACCACATAAAAACAATGGTGATAGAAATTATATACACATTCTGGAACATGGCGCCATCTTCTGGACACAAAGGTGATGTGCTAAAACAATGACCACAAGTTAAATATGCCATTTGTCTATTCTTCATTTGCAATGTGATTAAACAACTTAAATGGGCTTATTTTTGTGCAAAGTTTGTTTTTAACAGCTCTGCTCAAACAAGTGCTTTATCCCAGGTAGTTTTTATAGCATTTTCAAGTTTCTCCTCCCTAATCTTCCTTTTATTTTGCATATTTTTCTTTTAGTTTGACATAGTACCTATAATATACAGTACTATGCACATGCTAGACTTAGAGCATGAAGGCTTTTTGTATCTTCAATACAGAGAATGACAAAATTCCAGAGTTGAAATTTGAGATCAAGCAGATTCTGAGTTAAGGGAAGACCATTAGCTAATATTTTTTGGTGTTTCTGGTGGAAAAAAAACAGTGTCAGATACATTATTCACATTAGAATCTTATTATGTGTGCTTATGTATACGCAAGAGAATCCTCTTTGGCTCAGCTTACTTACAGAATAGTTATACAGTTCTTAAAATGTACAATCTCAGATAAAGTTTTATGTTTGCAGAAGACAGAAATGATCAAATGTTGAAACACAATGATATTCTGGAATTTGACATATGAAACCATTTTTTTTATAGGAAAGCAAAGCTGACTAACTTTATTAATGGACAACCAAAAGCCATTTGGAAAGCGAGTTTGTATACAAGAAATATTTACCTGTGGCCCTTCTGCTAATTCATCCAACACAAAAAGGACGTCTTTTTTCCAGGTACCAATAGTTCCCTCTGCTAACACCCCTTCTGAAGCGCCATGGCCTGTGTAATCAAACCTGGAAAATCATAAATGTGACACCGAATACTCATAAATGTCAGAAGGTAAAACAATGGAGGCCATAAAGTAAACATCATTTATAAAACAGTCAACATGAGAAGGATGTGCTGATCTTTGAAACTGTTTTACTGCTCAGTTCACAAAAGGCACATGTTTATGTTAATACATGTATTCTTAAATATGATTAAGTAGCTTTTGAAGCAGATAAGATGCTTCACAAAACACTTGAACAGGCGCGTGTTTACATCACACTCTTTTGTAACAACACTGTTTGGGAGCTGATCATACAGACTGCAGCAGCTGGGACAGCTAAGTGTTTTTCCATCGGTGCTGAATATCAGATCAAGCCTGCTCATCACCTCAGAGCTTTTTGTGTCATTTGTTCATTGTGTGCCAAAGGTTTTCTGTGGCTGATGGGTATGAACAGGCAGATCCGTTTAACACATAGCAAGCCATACAGAATGTAGTTTGACGTTGTTGCTGAATTCAGAGACAAATTCAACAGATGTGTCCAAAATTGGTCCTCTAGGGTCACAGTCCTGCAGGTTTTCATATACCCCTGCTCTAACACACCTGACTCAAATGAAATGGATCCAGCAGGGATGTATTGAAAACCTGCAGGATTGTGGCCCTCAACGACAATAGCTGGACACCCCTGTGTTAAGATAAATATCTCGTTGAAAACTTTATCACATCTGTTTCAAATTAATTTGCGCTCACGAGATGGTGACACATTTTTAATCTTGTTTATATATTGTGTCTTTGCATAGCTGAGTGCCTGCAGTTTCCCTCTGCAGATGACTGGAATTGTTTGCAGCAGAAACAAAAGCTTTATTCTTTTGCACCACTCTCATCTTTATAAATATGGTAATGGCAACCGTCCATGATTGTTGCAGTTCCTTTTAGCAATATCCAGATGTACTATTGCTATGTGCCTTTTAAAAATCTGTATTTTAAATGGTTTGGTGCATTGTTTGATGTGTAAACATGGTTTTAGTTACTACTGTTTTTTCTTGTGCTGCCTTTTGCCAGATTGTTATTACAAACAAGAACTTGTCCTCAGTTGACATATCTGGTTAAATAAAGTTTTACACAGTTGTGGAAACAGTGACTACAAAGGTTTTAAAAATGTCCTTAAGCCCATCCAATGATTTTCTCCACACAAGTGTACCTCATTTTAAGGCGGATATAATTAATCCAATATGTCCTTTCTTTCTAATGTTATTTACATTATATCACTAAAATATGTAAAATGTTTTTATTCAGAAATGTAATTGCACTCTATGCAAGTCACTTAAATATTTAAATCGCTGGTCCCACTGAATTACTGAAATGCTTTAATAGTATATTTTTAAGCACAAAACAACTTATTTATTTACTCCATCTAAACTCTTTTGAAGGATACAGATTCTTATTGGTTGCTGTAATGCTCTGATTTCTGTTTTCACTAAAAACAGGGTTTTAATTACTGAACATAGTTGTGTCCTAGGGGCTGCACGGTGGTGTAGTGTAACAGCATGAAGGTCACTGGTCTGATCCTCAGACCATCCTCAGCCTTTATGTGTGGAGTTTGCATGTTCTTCCTGTGTATGCGTAAATTCCCTCCGTGTACTCCGGCATCCCCCCATCGTCCAATGACATGTCCATTTGGTTTATTGGTCTTTCAAAATAGTCTCTAGCAGTGAATGTGTGTGACAGGTTATTTGTCTCTCTATGTTGGCCCTGTAATGGACAGGCGACCTGTCCAGGATATACCCCGCCTCTTGCTCTATAGGATAGGTTCGGTATGGAAAATGAATCAATGACTTATATCCTACCCTAATCATATGATTAAGCCACAATTGTTCAGATCAATGGAGACACATTCATCCACAACTGAAATGATTATAAAATACAAGATGTAAGAAAAATAAACTACATATTAAATATTGTTATAAAGACTATGAAGTATTTTGTATAAAATGTTATCAGATAAATAAACCCAAACTGCTACAGACTGGTTCTCGCTATAAAGGAAGGGACGCACTCTCTCTGGAAAACAGTTTCCCTTATTTAGGAAACATGTTTACACTTCTCACTTAAACTATCCCACTTGTAACCAGATGTGGTGATAATTTTAAGTGCAAACCCATTTATTTAAATAGAACAAACAAAAAGTGACTAAATACAACAGTTTTCTACATAGCCATTGAAATGGATTTTTATAATAAAACATACAGCACAATTTTATTTTAACTGGTTTCTTTGAACATTTTGTATGAATATGGATTAACAAAACAAAATTCATTTGATTTATTTAGTATTCATAGATCCCTGTTTTATGATGCATTTTAATGACTTACCTGAGGTATGAGTGCCCTAATGACTTACAAAACTCTTCTAGTGCCTCAGCTTTCTGCCCACTCATGTTGGAGCCATACCCTGGCAGGAAAACCACCCCTGGGCTTTTTCCTTTCACTCTTCTATAGGCCAGCTTTGGAAGGTCTGGACGTGAAGCATATTGTATTGTAGATTTGTGTCTCTTGTCTCCTGTTCAAAACAATATGGTTAATGTTATTATTCAGTAATGCATATGAAGACATACATACATATAATAATTATACACAAACACATGTTTATATATATATATATATATATATATATATATATATATATATATATACACATACATACATACATAATATAATATATAGAGTTGCATTCATTTTCATATTTATGTGTCTACAAGGCATGTTTATAACAATGGATGACTATGGCAAGTTAATGCACATCAGGAGCATAAAGGCATTAGAGTACCCACTACTTCATCTGCTCGTTTTTGCCGTTATGCATCCAGTCTCCCAACCATCCATCTATCCAACACTCCATCTTCCTCCCTCCTCCTCCTCTTCCCCTTATTCTTCATCCACAGCACAGAGCTCAGACTCCTGGGGAGATTATGTCTGCCTGTCAGACTCTGTGGCATGATAGGTTAGAGCAGAGTTTTTATTGTTTCATCCTTCTCCATGTGAAAGTTGTCATGATTTGCACTCATCTCTAGTTGTGACTGTTGTAGTGTGTGCAGATTCTGTGCCAAGAGCCAGAACAGAAGAATGCAGTAAGCAGTCAATGCCTCTTTATCTGTAAATGCAGGCATTACTATTTCTCCCAAACATCTTTCCCTGGGAGTAATCTGCTATTGCTGAGTCATAATACAAAATTGAACTAAAGCAAAATCCCACTAAAGTACTCTAGGGATGGAAAGAAAACAGAGCATCTATTTCAGTTTAATCGATTCAGTTGATATTGACTTACTTTGTGCAGCGAGATTCATGTGATGTGTAGCCAAAGCGAGATTTGAACTCAGGCCAAAGGTGGCAATGAGTAACTGTGCTAGTTAAAATTTCAGCCATTACAGCATACACTATACAATCAAGGGACATCTCTTTCTTCATTACTGGCGTGCTGCAGAATGTGAATCTACCCCATTACTGTTTTTTTCCTGATTGCCGAGGGCCATTTTAATTTGAACCCATGGAGAATGATTTCATTGGTGCTGGAAGATAAACAAGGTCAATACAATTCTTCTCAAAAGCTCTCTTTTTACACATATACACTATAATTATTTTGCATCTAAACTCATGACATTGATATGATCTATTTAGAAAAGACTTTTTTTGTAGGAGCACTCACTGTTTTGTCATATGCCTCCTCCGACTATTTGGCTCTCAGTAACAAGGTTGCACTGCTCCCAAGTCATGCCTCATTTCTTTTTTCTTCACAGCTAAAGCTGAGTGTGTGCAGTGCAGTTGTCACAGCAGTCATTTGCTTGTCACTCATCAAAAGACTTGTACTTAATTTTCATTTTTAAGCAGATCATTAATTATATGCCACAAAAGTTCAGCTCTCATTTGGGAAGGTTCTATACAGAAATGCTTAATAGGGACATCACATATATTCCCTGCATTAATTATTTGTGTCACAGAATGCATTTACTTCAGGATAGCGCACTAGACTTGGTCTGATTAGGAACCGGTTTAGTTGGGGGGGTGAAACATTATAACTGCAATTACGCTGCACTTGTTAAACAGATCAAAGTTTCAAGAAAGCATTGAAATCTCAACAAGAGGCAAGAATATACGGAGCTTCATCAAGTTCTAGTGATCTGGGTTGATCAGATAAAGTTCAGAACCACCTATCAACCCACATGCAGATCTTCTGCTTATGCTTACCTGCTGCTGAACCCACTATGTACTTTGATTTGTAATCTGCTTCCTGTATTTGTTCCACTTGCTGTGTATACAGGTGGACTGTGCCTGCTTCTTTAATGCAAAGCAGAATTTGTTTCTGCATTTACAAGACCGAAACAAAGTGGACTTTCTGAAAAAGCAGAGTACAATTCAAAACAAAAAGGCTGGTGTTAATGTGTCAATAAACTGAAGAGTACATCCTCCACAGTCACCAGATCTCAGACCAACAGAGGACATTGGAGTACAGTGAACTCATTGTCATGTTTAAGAATCAGTTGGAGATGAGTGGAGCCGACATGGTGCAATATCCGGGCAACATGGTGATGCAGTTGGTTAGCACTGTGGCCTCACAGCAAGAAGGTTGCTGGTTCGAGCCTTGGCTGGGGGAGTTCCAACCAGGAACCTTTCTGTGTGGAGTCTGCATGTTGTCCCCGTGTTAGCGTGGGTTCTCTCCGGGTACTCCGGCTTCCTCCCACCAAAGACAGGCACCTTGGGGATAGGTTGATTAGAGACTCTAAATTGCCCATAGGAGTGAGTGTGAGTGTGCATGGTTGTTTGTCTATGTGTGTTGGCCCTGTGATGGACTGGCGACCTGTCCAGGATGAATGCCGCCTCTCACCCGATGTCAGCTGGGATTGGCCCCAGCCCCCTGTGACCCCTTTAGGGAATAAGCGGTAGAAGATTGATGGATGGATGGTGCAATATCCTGCTGGAAGTGGTCATCTGAAGATGCTACTGTAGTCAAAAATTGATTAACAAGGTCAACAACAAAATATATGTATCCTGTTGAGTATCCTCAATTTGTACTTAGAAACACAAAGTGTAGGAAAATAGCCGCTTTCAAACAGAGAAGTTCTAAAAACCGTTAACCACAATTTTCATTGTAAGAAGCGTCTTCCTCAGGAGAACCGTTTCTCTTTGCATTCGGACATGAATCAGGGACCCTCTCAGGAACCATTGTGACGCAATCATCTGCAACAGTAATGTTTACTCTAGTGCCACACAGCAACAAAGTAAAACGTGCAAAAAATGAGGAGAGAACGCCACAAAGGAGCAGCAATGAAGATTGAGAAGGTCACTGTGTTATTTATCTGCATGATGGGATTAATAATCATGGACAATCACATCAAGCAGCTAACAGCGAAACTGCAGGAGCTCAGAGAGCCAGGAGAAAAATTATCAGCGGCAGACCATACTTCTTTGTTTAATGGAGGAAGAGTGCAACGCAGCACTGCAGACGAAGGACATGACATGCAAGTTATCAAAGATGTGCTGATTGTATCCATGTCCTATGAGTAAACATATTAGACGTTATGCAGCTAAATGGCGGAGCTACCACCTATGTCAAATATGTTCCTACGAAACCCTGAAAAGTCTCCGCTTTGGAGACTAAACATTATATGAACTTCAAAAGGTTCCTACAGTCGGAAAGCTACCCTACTATCCCCTATTACACCACCAACTGTTGAGGCATCAGGAGCAGCTTGGAGTAGCCTATTTACTGTGTGCATAGACACATCTGTAAGGCAACTGCAAAATTCAAACCAGTAAATGAAAAAAAGAAAGAAAAAGAAAACCTAATGGACTATTCATACTTTATCTAAAAAGGAAATAATGGAAATGTCTGATGCTGGACAATAGGTGGTTTATTTAGGCAAGCTTTTTCTTAACAGCATATCTTTTGAGATGTTCCATCATGTCAGCACACCCACATGGTTACTGAAAGTCTTACACATGAAAATCACTGCAATTTGTACCATTAGGTGTCCTTTCCTACAAGCATCCTGATGCCTCTGAATTCCTGACTGTCTGCAACGCCTACTGTTTTAGCGTGAGTCACCACCATCATCATCTTACAATACAGGGGTTGAAAAAAGTTGGAAAAATACTTCAAACACCCATGGATCTGTCAGAACTAGACTGCAGCCCCTGCATGGGCTGTTGAAAGAAATGAAACGCGCATTAGGTCAAACACAGAAAATGAGGATGATGGGGGAAAGAGTGCTAGATTTTTAACATATAGCATATTGCAGCAGCACATTGTAATACAAGACTTTGCATGTTGTGTGTCTCAGTGTGAAACAGTCAATCAAAGCAATCCTTGGTAGGAAACTTGGAGGTAGACTGACAGAAGAGCAGAGTGAAACAGTGCAAGAAGCTGACTGGCAGTGATGGTAATGCCAGATGGGAGAGGGAAGAGCTGCCCAGGACAAGAGCCAGTAAGCACAGACAAGTGGTGCCAACCCAACTGTGTCTAACAGGAGGTCCAGCTATTTAATCAAACCCAACAGTGAAACCCCACCAGTGCCAGATGCAATTCAAATCCTCATATAACCCAAACGCTAATTAGTTTTGTATAGATTCCCCACCACACTCTCTATCAAAGATGTTAGAATAGCTGCCTTTTATTATAATTTGTGTAATATACTGAACTTGAAATGATGAGAGATGTGAAGGCTTTCAAGATTATGTGTGAAAGACAGAAAGCTGTGTTAAAGATGCATTTAAAGAGAAGTAAACTCACTCTTTCAACAGCACGCATTTACTTAGCAGGCACTCGTTACATGACGCATGGATTACTTCACTTAAGCTCATAGTAGATTGCAGATGGCCTCCATTTTAAACATTTAGTCAGTTGGGTGATTAAGATACCAAAACTCTTAGAGATAAGAGGTGATGTTAACGAAGATCACGCGAAGTGATGGAATCATCCTGTTCTGCTTTGTGGAGGATGAGGACACAATCCAGCAGAGGAGGAGGTGTGTATTTTGAGCAAGAAATAACTGAAAATACCTTGATTAAATTCAGAGGTGAGAGATTTTCATCAGTGTGATATGGCTCAGTGGGGGTGTGGGTGGAAAAGTCGGGGCTATGAGTCTCTCGTGTTGACAGAGAGGACACACTGCTTGTCAGCAAAGTCATCTTTTCTCTGCACAACATCTGCACTGATTTTGTGCTGCACTGTAAGCAGGCCATTAATCTAAACCGGGACCACTCTTTATCGTGCAGAACGACAGGCACCTAACACTGTTTACAGAGTGAAAAATAGATATCGGGGGTCCCTTCTCTGCATTTGTCTCTGCATCTTTGTTTGACATATACTTATCAACCGCCTCCTCTTCATGCTTCTAAGAGGTCATTTAAATTGGCAGGGTTTTTCTTCTAGCTCTCCTGAGTGTTGCAACACACAAATACCTCCTCCAGAAACAGCTCTGTGCTTCTTGACCCCCTTTTTCTGGAGCACAGCAGCCTCAGTGTTGGATCGATGCACAGTGGTGCTGACGCGGTGGCATTTCCACAAGGAGATGGATGTTGTGGGGTCTATAAGGCAACATAGTGACATTTACATAAGGGAGAATGGATGCTGTTGGGCCAGAGGGAAAGAACAGAGGTGGGAGAGAAGCAGCGTCATAGTGTTATCACCCCACATCCCCACTGATGCTCCTTGACAGTCATTTTGCCCCTCCTGCCGTGGAACAGAGATGGTACATGAAATATTTTCTTTGCACCATCTGCAGTTCCAGCCGGCACAAAAAGCACGGTGCTGACATGTGTCAGCGCACTGCAACCAACTTTGGAGGGAGGTTAATGAAAAGATTTAAATAAAAATTTGATTTTTTTCCTCAAGTGCCTTGGTGCGGCAGAATGATTCAGACCCAAGCCTGCCTGCCATCATGAGCACAGCAGGTATTTATAAAAGGGGACAAGATGTGCAGAGGGATTGAGTGCTGCAGAACTCAAAGCTGAGCCAGCCAATCTTGAATTTATTCAATCAAAAATGAGTACATTTCCTTTTGAGAGTTGTACTGAATGTAGGCCAAGGTGTGCTGCCCTCAGAAAATTCATTTCATTGCTCAGAAAATGATTACTAAATGTGCTGTTATGTCAGGGCAACCTGCTGCTAACGCCTCCGTAAAATGGCTACTTTTTATTCAAAACTTTCTCAATAAGAAGGAACGACAATGAAAAAAAGTTAGCTTCCAATTTACCTAACCCTCTGCAAGAACTTGCTTTTATCCTTATGTAAATGGTTAAAAAGATAAAGCTCAATGTTTTAGTTAGATAGAGATTTTCTAATAAATCACTGCAGTTGGATACTTTCTCATACTCATATGTAACATTTAGATTTGGATCCAAACTGGTTTTATACAATCCAAACATGCACTCTTCCTGGTGCAACTGAAACATTGGCCTAATATAGCAGAGCACATGTCTCATACTGATCCCAGTTATTCTTCTTTGTCTTATTAGAAGGTTCCTATGAAATCACACACATGCACATGTACACACACTGCCTCTCAGATTATATTGGATGGATATAAACGGATCAAAACAGAGCTTCAGGTGACTTATTGACTGCAAGTGTTATTACCAAACATTGTTTCTGAATTAATCTCTTTTTCATGCTTACAGGGAAATGGTAGAAGGATTTAAGGATGTTGAAGAAGTCAACAGATCATCGACATATAGATTTCTAACATGTCACCTGAACAGAAATTGCTTTTTGCTCTTATAGGTATAACTTAATATCCAAGCTTTGAAATAAGGTTCACAAATGCATGTTTAAACATTCTTATGTCTGCTCATATTGACTTTATGAATATCTTTATTGAATGAATGATGATGTGCAGATACTGGGTTAGTGTGTTATTGAAAAAGATCAACCTGAATAACATTTACATTTAGATGTTTTGTAATATAAAAAGGTCACAGAATCCAACATAATCACCGTTCTGATTCAACAAGTCATTATTAGCACAGTAACGATAGTCTCACTTACATTGCATTTACTTTCCAAGTAATTTGCTCCACAATGTAGGCTGGAACCCATCACTGAGCTCAGTTACTTTATTTTGTTGTTTAATTTTTAAAGAAGTTTTTATGCTGTAAAATTTCTACCCACCCTGGACACCATCTGGTTGAACCTCTCCCCTCTGGCCAGAGGCTGCGGTCCATCAAGACCAAAACCTCCCGC
>JBAMHV010000019.1:11213673-11230182 GCA_037177535.1 Pseudomugil gertrudae
TAATTATCCACACACACATAGAAAGCTAGATTAGCTGTAGTGGATGACGCGTATATTGGCGCACAATGTAGAACATGGTTATGGAGGACGCACTGTGGACACGTTTATTGTCGAAGATTTGGCACATTAACGCACCAAAGTGAAGTTAATTAACATTAAAGCCTTTCTTAATGCCATACGAACAAAAACAGAGGGCGCAAAATCTGTCACCAGCATAAAACATGGTACAGTTCACATGCCCTAAATCTTTTAGGACGGAGCAATCGCCACACCCCCCACACTCATTGTTGTTTTAGTTTACATGAATAATCGTGTAGTTTTGCGGAATGCATTTAACAGAAGCAAAAACTTTAACAAACCTCCCAGTGGCTTGGAAGACAAAGCTGCGAGCCCTCCATTACTTAAAATGTGTGAAAGTCCTCTGCGGCAGGACCTCAACGAAACGGCTGCCATACTGTTGCGTGACTACAGAGGAAATATCGCGAGAGAAGCAGCAGAAACTCTCGTTCAGGAGCACAACAGTTGTGATTGACAGTTCGTGGCAGTACATCTTTCCACATGCAACCTTTGTGCTGCAGTGTAGAAAAAATATGCAAAAGTACAATGCTGTAACTTTTATTCGTATATCTTATATGTACATATTCCTTTACATGACGTCATTGACCTTTTGTTTGTTACATATTAAAGTATGTTTAAATATAACACTGACAAACAATTTATTTAGCAGGTGCTAAATAAAAATGCGACAATGAAATAGATCTGTACTAAATATTTCCACGGTGTTGCACTATTGAGATGGAGCTAATGATAGTTGAATCTTCATTATATTTGATAATAATCAAAGCTGCAGCACAACAATAAGTGTATTGATCAGTAATCATAAAATAAAATGATGCGCTAAAATCTAATAAATGTATTTGTAGTAACAGATTGTTTTTACCATTGCTATAAAAAAACTTTGTCCCCGTATTTTCAGGTTTTATGTCAGGTTTTATTTGTAACATGTTAAAATCCAGGCTGAAAAATTTAATGATCTATTGGTAAAATTTCATATGAATATATGAGTATGATAAATAAAACAGCCTGTAGTTAAAATGAAATGTTAAAGCAAAATGGTAAAAAAAAAGATACACAAAAAGACATTTATAAATATTACAAAAATCTCAAAACACTGAGATGCACAATATGACTTGCAGTAAAATAAAATGCCTACAAACACAACACCAGCTGGGTAGTGGGTTTACTAGTCTGTAAAAGGGAAGTCTATTCCCAGGGGTCTGTCCTACAATCCGCCCAGGACTTCATTTTGTGTGTTATTTTAGGCTACAGTATCTAAATGGTGATTCAGGCGGCTCTTCATAGGGTTGCTAAGCTAAGAACCTCCCCAGTCAGCTGCTATTTCTCTACCACGTAGCGTGGGATCTGGCTAGTTTAGAGGCTAAAATATCATTGTACAGTTAACCAAATAAAGTAGTGGAGAACTTGTTGTGTGTTTGTGACTGTCATGTGCAGTGTTAGTCTGTAACATGACTCAGAGCGTCATAGGCGGAAGGTCAGTAAGCAGCAGAAGGGAACGGAAGCAGGAGTAAAAAGCCTATCCGCCATTGTGGAATATGGTAAGGGATATTCCAGTAAGGCATTTAGACACTTTCACACTGACTGTTCTACACCATTTGTGTCAGGAACGGACGCAATAATTGACGCCTTCTCCGCGGACACTAAGTCATCGTCTGAAGCAGATAGAAGAGGAAAGTCGTCGTCAGGTCTGGAAAACGCCACCTTGTAACATTTAACAGAGTGCTTGGACAAGCAGAGACGAGCCGGGAAAGCGCAGAAGTACAGAGACAGTCGGGTTGGGGGGGGGGGGAAAGCCGTGGACAGTCTCAGAAATAGCGACCAGTTTCGGTTCCTGGAGGATGTCTGCGACCACAGTCGATCAGGTTCGTGTGCGGAGAGGTGAACGGTTCTGTGTGTTAGCTTTGCGGCGAGATGAAACTTTGCACAGTTTCATCTGATCAAACAGACTACAAAGTCTTTGATATGTGATAGCTATTAGCTTAAACTAGGCCGACTATCCTGCCAACCAACTCCGGCTGTAGCCGGCTGCCAATGCGGCATCGTTTACTGGATGTCACAACGTTTGACATCCGGTTAATAAGACGAAGCAACCTGTAAATGTTGACATCCGGGCTGAGGGTTACACGACTGTGGTATTTATCCGTGCATTGATACTACAGCCTGCTCTGTTGGTGTGTTTTTTGCTTCCTGTTGCGATCTGATAACACTTTCACCTCTTCTTCCTGTTTATTTCAGAGACCTAAAGGACAAGGAAATAAAGGTAAGGCTCAGATTTAGATTTGTAAATCGTGCACAAGTCATCGTGAGCGTAGGATGCTGTTTTGGTTTAAGCTAGGCTGTCAAAGTACCTTCAGGTACAGGTGGGGGGTTAAAACTGTAGCCCAAACTGCAGCATGGTTGACCCTGTGCATATCATTACTGATCTAATCAACCTATTCTTTCCCCTATTTAGTGCAGAACGGATCAATGCATCAAAAAGATGGTGTGAATGAGGATGATTTTGAGCCTTACCTAAGCGGCCAGACAAATCAGGTAATATATTGTAATTGTATAATTATATGATCTTTTCTGATGGACTATGTTATGTAGTATTTGTGATTGAGATGATTATATTTGACTTTGACCTATATTTGACAATAAAATGCCTGTGATTCATTATTTAAATTGTTTTTATATTATCATTTTATGGCATTATTAGTGGTTCCAGCATTCATACCACTCATTTTTTTCTACAGATTCTTTCAGTTTATCATGTAAAGGCCCATATATGCTTATTTAGAGGTTGATGATATTATTTTAGTAGTGTGGCAGGAAAGTAAGTTATTTATTTTTTGAGGCGTGACAAATGTCTCTGGACAGACATAATACAAATATGTGAACAAAAAAACATTTAAAATGTTTATAAACCTTATTTTCTGTGGAAGAGAGGTAAATACTTATAGTTTTGTAACTTTGTGCACAGGATGCCCACAGCAATGCTTCAGTCAACATGTAAATCTATGCTGTTGGTGTCTGAAAACAAAGAAAGGGGCACTAAGAGTAGAAAAAGACAATAAAGTATTGATGAAAATAGGAATTTTTTTGTTTCATCTGTTGCCATGGCATAGGGGTTTGTGATTTCAATCAACTGAATTCCTAACAGGTCTTTATGCAGTGATTCTGTCAGGCCTGTTTGTATGTTAGGTGTTAGATGATTTTAGTTTCTCCAGTTTGACTGTTGCCTTTTCAAAAATGTCTAGTAATGTCTGTTGTAAAATACATTACATGTCTTTCTTTGCCATACAGAGTAACAGCTATCCACCAATGTCTGATCCTTACATGCCCAGCTACTATGCTCCATCCATTGGTTTCCCTTATTCTCTGGGAGAAGCCACCTGGTCCACAGCTGGAGACCCACCTATGCCCTACCTAGCTACCTATGGACAGATGAGCAATGGCGAGCCGCACTTTATCCCTGACGGTGTTTTCAGCCAGCCAGGTGCCCTGGGAAACACCCCTCCCTTCCTTGGCCAGCATGGCTTTAACTTCTTTCCTGGTAATGCAGACTTTTCTACCTGGGGCACCAGCGTCTCTCAGGGTCAGTCAACGCAGAGCTCGGTCTACAGTAACAGCTATGGCTACGCCCCCAGCTCGTTGGGTCGGGCCATTGCAGATGGACAAGCGGGCTTTGGAAGTGACACGCAGCTCAGTAAGGTCCCGGTGCTGAGTAGCATTGAGCAGGGTATGACGGGGCTAAAACTGGGTACGGACATGGTGGCAGCTGTCACCAAAACCGTGGGTTCACCCTTAGGAGGCACAGCAGGTATGAGCAGTATGGCAACCAATAATCTTCCTCCGTCTGTCAGCTCGTCCGCACCTAAACCTGCCTCCTGGGCAGCCATTGCCAAGAAGCCGGCCAAGCCTCAGCCCAAGGTCAAACCCAAAGCCAACATGGGGATGGTAGGAGGCATCGCCATCCCCCCACCCCCGATAAAGCACAATATGAACATTGGTACTTGGGACGATAAGGGCTCTCTGAACAAGCCCCCATTAGCTCAAACTATGATGCCCCCTCAACCTCTGGTGCAGCAGCCTCTTTTAGCTCAGCCCCAGCCTTTACTGCAGAATCCCATGTCCCATCAGCCTCCTCACCAACCCCAGCATCAACCCCAGCCCTTTCAACTCCAGTCTCTCCAGTCCCCCCAACACCCCCAGCCTCTACCACCAGGCCATCCACACCTGCACCTTTCTTCTCAACCCCCACAGCCCCTTCATCAGCAACAACCCCCGCAGCCTGGCCCGCCCCCCAACCGTTGGTTGGCCCCGAGGAACCGGGGTGATGGCTTTGGTCTGGGTGGCGGTGTCCCGATGAGTGCCTCCCCTTGCTCTGGTGAAGTGCACCCCATGCTGGAGAAACTCCGTGCCCTCAACAACTACAACCCCAAAGACTTTGACTGGAACTTGAAAAATGGACGAGTTTTCATTATCAAGAGCTATTCAGAAGATGACATCCACCGCTCAATCAAGTACTCTATCTGGTGTAGTACAGAACATGGCAACAAGCGCCTGGATAGTGCTTATCGCTCAATGGGCAACAAGGGACCCTTGTACCTCTTGTTCAGTGTCAACGGCAGCGGGCACTTCTGTGGCGTGGCCGAGATGCGCTCACCGGTGGACTACAATGCCTTTGCGGGCGTCTGGTCTCAGGACAAATGGAAGGGCAAGTTTGAGGTGAAGTGGATTTTCATCAAAGACGTGCCCAACAACCAGCTGCGTCACATCCGGCTGGAGAACAATGACAACAAGCCGGTGACCAACTCCAGGGACACTCAGGAAGTGCCTCTGGAGAAGGCCAAACAAGTGCTTAAAGTTATCGCCACTTACAAGCATACCACCTCAATCTTTGATGACTTTGCACATTATGAGAAACGTCAGGAAGAGGAGGAGGCTCTGAGGAAGGTGAGATAAATGCACACACACAAAGAGGTCTGTTGTAAGTAAATACTTTGCATCACAGAGGTCAGCTTAGTTGCCCTGTATTTCAAAGAGACGCTAACTTTGTCTGAGTCACTGCTGCGAGCTGCTGTCTGACTACGCTCAGCTGATCTTGTTCCACCTGCTCTGAGGTTGTAACATCCTGTGGCTACATCAATAGCAGCTGCGGTAAATGTAAAGTTCCCTAAGGCTTGTCAGCAGATTGACATGCCACTGTTAGTCATAAGCAGTTTTGGGAAACACTCGGTTCTCATCAGCTTTAAATGTGTTTCCCTAGTGGAGTTGGATGGGTATGGTGTTTCCTGAAATAGGCCACATTCCTGGCATTCCCTCTCTCAGACAAAGGCAGATGTGGGCTCTGATCTGCCTTTGAACACCAAGCCTCCCTGCTCTCCACAGGCTCCTTATGCTTTATTAGCCTTTAACAACATAAGCCCTCGGCATACAAACTGGCTTTGGTGTGCCTCGACACAGTTGGTAGAGCTGAATAAAAAAAAGAAAAGAAAAGTTTAGCAGCAAAATACACGAGAGAAATACATGTTAAATATTTACCCCTGCACATTTTGCTTTTAAACATATTCCCCCACAGGAGGGGAGCTTGGATATACTGCAACAAATGGAAGCTAGAGTAGCAAAAAACTATGTTATGGAGAAACAAGAGCCAACTGATGCTACTCTCATCCATTTTTAGTAACACCAAAATGCTAATGTCATCCAGAAAAGCCCAAATAAACCACTCCCTCTTTTTCTCCTATTCCCAAATTGTTGGTGTGCTGTTGATGTTGCTTTCCTTGTTAATATGCACTGGGTTACTTTCTCATAAATATTTCAAGTCAGTGTTTTCAGGCTTGTGAAAACAACCTGCCAGTGTAAAGCCGGTTTCATCCTGTGCTGTGCAGGCTTCGTACCGTGCTGGCTTTGTAGCCCTGACCTCCTACATGACAGGATTGGCATGGCTGAGGCCTCACCCTCCTTTGCCTGACAAGGATAATTGTTGTCTTTGTTCTTCCCTAACTTTGAGAAGTGTCAAACCAGCACAGCTACCTACAGAATACAGTTTTTCCAAGTTAATTCAGCATTTAAACATGACACAAGGATTTAATTAGTTTAACTAATGGGACCATTACAGAGCTACAGCTTCTTTCTTTTTGATTAGCTAGTTAAACTTTGTGTACTGGTTATTTTATTGTTGATTAAATGGGTTTGTGTTAAATGTTTTTGGTGCTTTTTTTTGCATGAGAAAGGAGTGCTAGTACATTACTTTTCAGTATTGAATTGCATTGTCAGGTTACAGTTTAACCTTAGTCATTTAAATGTATTTGACCTCCACGTCCTGTATAGACTGAATTCTGTGAGGGCCTTACAGGAGTACTCTTGGGGCTTTCAGTGAACACGTAAACCCTCAAAGAGGACACTGTTTCAGGTATTGTGGAAGAGTTCATTCAGTATCACAGAGACCTCTTGGTTATTTAAAATTCTACATAGTGTTTGGTTGTATTTTCCCCTGTATATTTTTAATAACCCGCAGCATTCCCCTCTTATTTTATCTACAACACCTCTGAGTAGTCGACATTGCAGGGCCATTGCGAAAATTCCTACTTTGTTGAATATGTCTGCTTTCTTTTATCGTTTACTGAGACTTACAAGCCAGTGTAGCGAGGGCCAGAGTAAACATAGCTGGATATTTGGTCAGTGCATTCCTTAGGACCTCTAAACTCATTTTCTCTGCTTTTCTTACTGAGGAGACTGTTGCTTGCTCTACTGATATTGAAACAAATCGGTAAATCTCTACGTACCTTTTTAATAGTTGCTGAAAATGTAAATCTGCCCTGCAACAAGATGTTGAAATCGAATCGAACTAAGAAGCCTTATCGTAAGAAGAGTGGTTTGTGAAGCTTAAATATTTTTTCACTGTTATTTTGCAAATAATTAACCTTTTCTTTATCTTGGTGGGACTGATTACGTTGTCTTGTGCTCAATTACACAACATCATGTGACAGTTTGCTATTGAGGAGGAACACATTACTCAGAACATGGAATCCAAATGTTGTAATAAGGCTATTTGCAAAGACGGAGGCAAAATTAAACAAAACATAAGCCCTGAAAAGGTTTTCTTTTTTTTGGATTAGGATTGCTGAAGTGGTGGCTGTTTCTATATGTTGATCCAGATTTCCATTAATCCACCACTGTGTTAAAACTAACTTCCTAATGAAATGCAGGCGTCCTTATGTCTCAGAAACAGCTCCCACTCATTAGGGTGTCCTGTGGTGCCTGGCACCAGGATGTTGGCAGCAGACCTTTGGGTCCTTTGGGTTGTAGGTTAGGGTCTTCATGCCTTAGGCCTCTTCCAGTGCATTTGAGAAGCCATTTGGCCTTTGGAAGCCTTAGGGTAGGCTGTTTTCCCAGAGCTCTTCCTAAGCAGTTTTTGCAGGACAAATTCTCTTGTTGGGGGGTGACTGGTTCCCATGGAAGGGGTGTGCTTAGTTAGGTGGCTGGTATGTGTCCAAGTAACATCCAGATGAATGCCAGGACCTAGAGTTTCCCAGTGTAATATTTCAAGGGAAACAAGGGTAGCAATTTTATGCATTTTGCCTGTCAAGGACTTTAATGTGGTGACTTATAAGTATGCTTACATTTCCAGTAACTTTACATTTAACAGGTAAAGTATATTTTGTCAATCATCTCTTGTATCTTATAAAATTCATCCTAAAATTACATTTGGCACACTGATTTTCTACATTTATCCAAGCAGGTTTACAAAAGAAAACGTCCCAGACCGACAATTTCCAGTTGTATTTATATTAAAATGAAGCGTGAGAATTTGTGAACTGAATTAATCTCCCATACTATCTCTGAGTCAGAGAGGCCTGGTCTTTGTGGGCTGCAGTCCTGCAGGTTTGTTGTTTTCCTGCTTCAACGCAGCAGGGAAGCTTGCAGGACCGTGGCCTTCAAGGAGCAGAGTTCCTCACCTCTAGTTGGGAGGCTTGAGGAGGAAAATGATACTGTGGTGAGGACTGGGAGAATATAAGTATTCTATATAAATACAATTCTCCTCTAATGAAAACATAGTATTGGAAATAATATGTCTGTTTGCAAGGATTTGAGAGATGTTGCCCCCCCCCCTCTCTCCAATATACAGACATTTTTGTCTAACTCTTAATATCAACCAGTATACTTTGATCCCTCACTAAGAAGAAGAAAAAAGAAAAATAAGATATATCATCTGCTTTACTGAAAAGTTTATGTTGACTGAAGAGTCCACTTCCCAGCTACGTATGCTGCAAGTGGTGACATGGTTTGATGATGCCACAGAATTAGTTGCAAGATGTGTAAAAACTATATATGAATACTAAAAAACTAAATATGAAAAACTATACATGGCTTCTCTTTAATTTTATCAGTTTGAATTAAAGACTTTAATGAAAAGTTTGAAATATAATGTGTTAAACATGTGTAAAAGTAAAAAAAAAAATCCAATATTGCATTTAAATTCCAATATTGGCATGCTCATATATATGATATACGACATGTATATAACTAAATGTATTTTCTAACCCTTTACTTTTGTTTGTGAATAATATATATATATATATATATAAATCCTGTTACCACACAAAGTTTAAGTGTTGGGCATAAGTCTGGCACTCTTTTATAGCTTCCCAGAGTTCCTTGCTGTACCTTTTGTATAATCCCTGCTTCATTATCTACCAGAGTGTCTTTTAAATTAGTCGACAGTACTAAATGTATTTAATGTTTGTTTAACCTACAAATGAAATGCATTTCTAGCTGCTGTAAGATTATTTCTTTCTGTTGTTCCATGCACTGATGATCTCTCTGTGTTTCCTCTCTCCTGATAGGAGCGCAGTAGAAATAAACAGTAACCTTCGAGCCAGCTCTCTGCTAGAACTGCGACACTAATGATGTTGGACCTGAAATCAAATTTGCCTAACCACACAGAGGAAAGGCTCACACAATCTGTCTGCTGAGGATGACAATGTATTTGAACACTTGAACATGACAATAGGTGGACTCATCTGTATTTGCTGACTGGTGCATCAAACCCTATGTTCCTGTCTCACAAGAAAAAGAGCATAACCCACTTTAAAATCGTCTTTAAAGCACTTTCAGTCCATTCTTAACAGCCTCTGCCAATACCCTTAACTCTCTAACTATGTTCTTTTTCTTTGATTTAGTTTTTGAGCAACTAACTGATTAATGAGCGTAGTCAGAAACTTTCACTGAGCTTATTTGTAATTTTTTTCATGGCTCAAATGTTTGGGATATAACTTCATCAGGCTCTGAAGAACATTAAATATAGATAAATTAATGTTATACTTGAATCTGTATTCAGCCTTCTGATCATTCCACACAGATGCTGTGGATGATTGACAGGTGGGATGGAATAATTGGGAAACAGCCACAATGATGCCAATCATAAGATTTATCCTCTTTCCACCTAGTTTCCTTTTTTTTTCTTGCATCTGTTTTTGTGTACCAAAAGATTATAATTATGTAGCAAGCTGGTGACCGCCAACTTGTATTTTTTTCTTTGTTTATCTGTTCTTTTCTCCCCCTCGTGGGATTCTGTCATTTTGAAGTGCATTTGTATGAGGAGAAACCTGCTGCTCTGGTACAACCGGCAGCGCCCTCAACTGGCCCTGCTGGTGACTGTCTCTGCTTTGATGTTGATGTAACCGTACCTCAGGCTTAATCTGACCGTCTTTCCTCCACAACTCTTCTGTTCACTTTTGGGAGAACCTCGCCATCACCTCACCAAATCGACGTGACTGAGATTCACGCCCTAAAAGGTTAAACATCAACTGCGATGTGTGTGACAGTTTTCTCCTCTCGGTAACTCACTTAGCTAAATAAAAATGCCTCATGTTTAGTGTGACTGTTGCTTTTTTTTACATTTATTTCCACACATAAACCTTAACATTTATGTTTTATGTGTATTTACTGGTTATTTCTCTCCTTAGTTATTAAAAAATGTGCAGCGTAAGCAGGTCCTCGTTTAAATTTGCATAAGTGCCTCTAAATAAACGAGATATAAGGAGCTCCCTCATTTTATAGCTTCCATGATGCTGACAAAGTCCATTTATGTATGCTATTTGTATAATGCTTTTTGTATAATATAAATAGTCAAATGAATAATAATTACAATGAGTAGGACATAACAACATAGCTGAAATGTGTGAAGAGGCTTAGATGAAGGTTAATGAACATCACAGTACATTTTTGGGTCATACAGTAACAGCAGCGTTAACAGGAGAGACATGAGCGTGCCGCAGTGTTGAAAAGAAATGATACACCTTAATTTTAATACAGATTTATTCAGATAGAAATGAGTTAATAAGTCATACACTTTTCAACACGGATGTGAGCAAATACTGGAGTAATTGGTGTTAATCCTTGCTGCATTTGTGCTTTGGTGAATGCTACCACCTCTACATGCAGCATATTTTCTGATCAAAGCTAAAGCTTTGTGCTGAGTTAGGAGAGACCGCACTGAACTGTCGATTACTGGAAAAGGCTTGTCTGGTGTGATGAGTTTTTTTGATTCAGCTACAGAGACATGATGGTAGACTCAGACTGGGCTGTAAGAAATGAAGTGATGCTCTCATAAATGGTAACTGCACAGTGGACACCTTCAAAAACATTCAGATGGATGTGATGTTAATCTGCTACAAACTCAGAACTCCAGTTCAGCCCGTATAAGACAAAGGTGTGTTCTACACTTATTTTTTCACAATACATTGTTGCATATTCTTTATTTAAATCCAGTTTGAACATTTTTTTATTTATTATAATGCCAGTTTACAGCACCTCAAGGTCACCTCTGGAGGACAAGGTCATGGCATCCACAGTGACAACATGGTTAAACATGTTTCTGTTGCACAAATTGTACAGAAAAAGAATAACTTGCAGCGTACTCACCTGAAATTATACATGTGCTGCTTTACTAAACAAAGCTTAGCCTTAAGGAAGTGCATCTGCATCACATAATTCGTTGTCAATTTACAAAGCAAATGTATTTTGGCTGGAAATGACAGAAAAACACTAAAACTAATGTATTTTCCAGCAAATACCAGAATCAAAGTCATCATGGCCTGTGGCTTATAAGATGTACAAGAGAATACAGCAACATATGCATTTACTTTAACTAATTCTCGTAAAATATGAAGCAATGACAGGATAACAAAAAGATGTACAGTTCACATGTAAAGTCTGAAACGGTCCAAAATCTTCTTGTTTTAGATGTATCTGATCACTGTGAAGTCATTTAATGACCACCAAACATTTTATTCATCCACGCCATCACAATCCATTAGGTGTGTTGTCTTCTTTTGAGGAAAGGGATAACTGGTTTTAAACCATGCCAGCATTACGTAGCGTACCGGTCTGTAGTTTAGGTGTTGGTGTTTAGGTGTAGGTGTCCTCTCTATTGTTTTTCAATCAAGTTGTATAAATAAATTATTGTAGTTCAGTATCTGATTACTCATAGGAGGTTGTTTTCATACATATGTGTGTAACAAAAGCTGTAAATGAAAATGTTTGATCCCTCTCTCTCTCCACTAGAGTGCGCCATCATATCATGTCATTTGAGATACCCTCCATTCTGCTACTACAAAGCTTTTCCTGTTAGCAGCAAATGTCCCTTTCTTCTCAAGCTCTCCATCTCATATGGACACAATTATTACCAGGATGAGAGGCACTTGTTGTGCTTCCACAGCTTTTTGGAGCAATTAAATCCCAGCTTGCCAAGCTATGCAGAGAGAACTGGAGAGGGAGAAAGAGGATGCAAGTGGGCAGTGAGAGAAATCCTCCTTTAAGTGTGTCAAGGAAAGGAAAGAGCTGTAATTATAACATTGGAGGCTTTGGATTGCAACTTCTCTCCTCTGTGTGTTAATTTGTGCATCTGTCAGGTTTTTGCAGGCAGCCTATGAAAAGGCCACACGCTTTCCTCTCTCCGTTCGCCTGTGAACACAACAGAAAGCAGGAAACTTGGTATTTATTTGCTTCGCAGTGCCCTCTCAATTACCCGCTGCATGTGATGCCGCTGCAATGTACAAATTCTCAAAAGTGCAAAATTGTGATTTAATTAGAGACCTCTGGTTTTACATCATGCATTAAAGTCATAAACGAGTAGCTGTTTCATGCACTGCAAACTTTTTTTCTTCTCTAGATTTTACAGGCTTCTCATGTTTTTCTTAACATTTAAAAATCTAAATATTTAGTTAATGACTTTAATGTCCCCGTGCAGTTAATTCAACCCCTTGGTCAAAGCTCTTTCGCAGGAGTACCAAGCTAACCTTTCTCCCCAAACCATCAAAATGTCCTCCTGGAAAGAAACTCTGTCGGGTGAAGATGAGAGAAAAAGCATCCTCTACTTACAGAGCTGAAATGCCTTTGAAGTTTATGTCACACTCCAGACTCATCAACACATGGCTGAAGGCAAGGTTAGTGCAAGTCTCAGAGTTGGCACTTCTTCAGTGTTTGGAAGGTTTTCCACTCTCTGGGCCATGTCACTCAATAAACCCTCACAGAACATTAGTGCTATTGATGACTATATTAACTGACACCATGTTGATCAGAGCTTCTTGAAACGAATCTCCGTATACAATTGTTGCCACGAATAAAAGGTGGAGTAATGGTGTTGCATCAGGAGTGATGGATGCAACAGATCTGTCAGCTAGTATTCAAAGTTGGCCCAAAGTTTCAAAGTGTTACTCAGCAAGCTAAATGAAGTAATCAGCAGAGTTTTATTCCCATGTGAGGAAGAGTGGCTTTGATTGACAGCAACGTTTAGGTATTCTTACTGCCGTTTCCCAAGGTATCTCTGTTGCCATGGTTATATGATGATCTGTGAACTGAAAGTAGAGGCTGCACATTTGCCACAACACACTGATATGATGTAAATCCATTCTGAGCAGAGTGTGTTGTTCTGCACACAGTGGCAATGTAATTCTGTTTATACAGGTGACATTTTGATTAGAAATATATTGATCACATTGTCCTTATGATTATATCTGTAATTAAAAGATTCAAAGTTAAAGAGTACATTTTCATAGATGCAGTTCTTCTGTCACACATAAAGGTTTAAAGCTATTTTTTATACACAAATCCATTTTTGGTCATTTTTCTTCTCCTTCGTGTTTGTCTTTGACTTAACTGATTGCTATACGTTGGGAGTTTGCCGTTAGAGAGGTCTTTTCTGGCCTAATTGAAACATTTTCACAGCAGTCAATGCAGCTTGTCACAGGCTAAGAAAAGCACAGAAAGAGCTCGAGTCATATTGTGGAGGCTGCCTCACATCTGTGACCAAACAATCAAAAGAAGTGAGCCATGGTAGGGGAGATAGCGTCACTGCGTTTCTGGCTTAACAAGTCAAAATGTCTTTGGTGGAAAAAAGGTGTATGAGAAACTTCGCCCAATGTGATGCATTGCATTGCATACTGATGAGGGGAGCCTTTGATCTGTGTTATGTAACTAGTAGCATAACTATTAAAATAAAATATCTTTGCATATAAATATGGAAGCAGAGATGTATTTTATTTTAGAGATATACATTTCTAACTCACATACACTGCACCTAAAAGTGGGTTTAATCTGTAATTGTTTTGATTATCTTGCAGCTGTGAGAGTTATTAATGTGTACTAGGGTATCTAAAATTCTTGAACAATCCCCCTTTCATTTATTTTACATGCACAACCTTTCAGAGCTGTCAGTGTTAGAGGAGTTGCAAAGTAACTACATATCAAACAAATTTCCCAAGGTGCACTCCAGTGTTTTTTTGGTACTGTGGCCGCATAAAGTTGGGGAGAAGCCACAGAAAACAGAGAAAAAACTATCAGATGTGTCAAAGTTAAAGTGACAGAACTGAGAATTCTTGATTTTTTTTAAGCCTCCAGTAATGGAGCGGCTCCGAAACCTGTCTCTTTAAAATTCAAAGTCTCCAGATCAAATAGATGCTTCATCTGGCTCCTGCAGGTACACTGCTTTAAAATCATGTCCACTTGAAGTAAGAGGCGACTGCAAACCTTTGTGCTGCTTGTGGATGATCTGTTGAGCAAAATCAAAGAAACATTTTAAACCAAGATATTTCCTTTAAATATTAGACTGTTTTATGTTCTCATTATGATCTATCCGTTTTTATTCAAGTAAATTCTTGTTTATTTTCCTGCTTTAATAATATTAATTTCTCTCACATTTATATTCCCCTTAATATAAGCAAATTATCTATAAAAATATAACATTTTATTAAATTAGAATAACATCAGATTAAATACAACTAATAAGAAAGAAAATGTAATAAGTTTTGATCATTTTATTAGAAGACCAGATATCCTTGTAGCATAAAAACACCAACCCACCAAAATACTATACACCATAATACATGTGTGTATGTAAAAGCAGCTTAATGTAAAATATAATGTTTGAGCTGCTGCTACTCTTATAAATGCAATTCCTAAAAATCACTTAATGGTGTGTGTCATATTCAGCTGAAGAGGGCTTCATATGGGAACAAAATGGATCAAATAAACAACAATGCAGCTGTGTGAGCAGTACTTTGCACTGACTTGATCTCATCTCATCTGATTTGACCATCGCCATTCATTTCACACTACAGCAGGTCATACACTGTTCCTGCCTGTGCCCTTGGGTTTATCATGGACAAGTGAGAGCAGCGTGTGAAACAAAAAGAGTGGGGAAGACAAAAGCAAGAAAAGAACACTATGATAAGCCAGACAGCGTTAACGCTGCTGGTCTAGTTCCCCATGCATTATATTTTTCTATACCGTCACTGTGTTTCACTGCTGATTTTGGACTTCATACCTAGGCCTTATGAATGTGAATCTGTCATCCATGGAGGCGATGAGTTAAACGTACGAACAGGTTTGGTACCGCATTCATACTTCATGAAAAAACCGTGCTCTGGTACTGAGGAGATGATGGCTGAAGACACACAGGCTACATGCACACTGCTTATTGAATTCAAAGGTTGGAAAATGCCCTGTGCAAGGATGTTCGCACCAAGGTTTTGCATCACAGGGGGTAGCACAGAATGGAAAGGTCTGAAATGTAATGCATTTGAAATGAAATGAAAAGGTGGCAAAGAATGAAATATGACATGCCAGCTGCTGCGACCCGAAGTCTGGGGAGTCCCTGGTCAGCATATATATATATATCTGTAGCCTAGGAGAGAGTCTGAGGGCATGACACTGTGCAAAGTCATGCAGGTTGAGTGTGTAATGTGATACAGGCTCCTGTGACTTCTTCTTCTTCCACCCTCCTGTTCAGCCCTGATGGAGATTAGGGGCCATTAAGGCTCTCTGCTTCATGTGCAGTTCCTATTGATCACATTGACTCAACACACTGTAGCTAATGATCCGATTACAAGCACTGTACCTCCTTTCCTTCCCCCTCCCCCTCCACCGTATCTCCTCTTTGCCCCTCCCCTTTTCTTCATCCTCTCGCCCACCCTTTGTGCTTCATCGCTCTCTGTAGGATTTGCTTTGCCTCTGCAGATCTCAGCACAGGGGCACCACTTTGGTCCTGAGTTCCCCTCTGGACAAGTCTCCAATATTTCATGCACGTTTGTTTTTCTTTCACATATCTTATCATTTCCCTTCCTTCTATGGATTCATCCCCTCCATCCACTGCTACAAACAGCAATGTTACAATGAACCCAACTTCCTCCCACATGAAAGATGAATTGGCCGTGTGCAAAAGAGCTAAATGAGTTGAGACAGGCTGAGAGCCATCAGCTCAAACCTACCGACCCCCATCCCTGTGAACATCACCCCCCTCCTTTTGCTGGCATGGTCAAACAGCCCTGGGGGAGCTCTCTACAAGACCATTGTGGTTATTAGCACTGACAGGAGCTCATGAAAATCTTCTTAGATTGTACTGTACAGGAAATGTACCACTATGTTGCTAACTCAGGGGGGCTTTCCACAAAGCTGGATACCTACTCTTCATCCATCTTAAAGCAACCACATGCTTTTAAAATGGATTGATAGGTCATTTTAACCTTTTATTGAATTTAATTACACCTTTAATGAAAAAATATATATGTTGAATGTGTGAAGCTTCACTGATGAGCATGGACAGCTAGATGAATGTGCCTAAAGGGCAAAGAGGCCCAGGGGTTTAAAGAGTAAAGGGGCTTATCAGGAGGTGTTGTTGTTAATAACTGTTAATAAAAGAAATGTAAAAACTGCAATGTGACACAAAATGAGCAAATGTTAGATACAAATTGATACAACAAGATGCAAAAACTACCAAAACGGGGCACAAAATGATCAATCTAACAAAAAAGAAGAAGCTACATATAAGCTATAGAAACAATCAAAACTGTGCTGTGCAATTACAAAATTAACTAGAAGAATTGCTGTTCTTGCAGAACAGCAGGGTGAATGCCTGTATGCTGAACTTGATGAACTGTAATGCTG
>JBAMHV010000019.1:11230282-11242099 GCA_037177535.1 Pseudomugil gertrudae
TAATAATAATAATAATAATAATAAAAACAGGAAAACAATAGGTTGAATGCCTGAAGGCATTCACCCAATAATAATAAAAACAGGAAAACAATAGGTTGAATGCCTGAAGGCATTCACCCAACAACATGAGACACAAAGTGTAACACAATGTCTACGTAGGATGACCAAAATGATACAAGAAATGAAAATGGTAGAATGGAAAAAGCTTCATACAAGCCACAATGGGATTTTTACCAGAGTCATCAAAGTGCAAAATGAGCAACGTATAGTAATTTATCACCACTCCAAGGGGCTTGAAGGAAATACACACTTCATATAAGTGTTTTCACATTTGTGCACACAGAGCTGTGCCTTACCTCAGGTGGAAGAGCATTTGTCTTTCAACTGGAAGGTTGGGAGTTCAATTCCAGGCTTCTCCTGACTACATGCTGAAGACACTGAACCCCTACTAGCCCCCCGATGTGCCTGTGAGTGTGTGTGTGAATGGGTGGATGTGACTATATAGTGTAAAGCACTTTGAGCAGTCGATAAGACTGGAAATATTATACATATATATATATCTATGTTAGCTGTGAAGTAGTCAGCAACACAACTAAACACCAACAAAAACCTTTGATGCTCTGATCTTAAAATACATTAAAAAATGATAATGCCATCATCACATCTGTGGATGCTTTTGTACATGTAAGCTCTTAAGACAAAATGTTGCCATATTATAGTTGAACAGTGGCATAACTTGGATATGGTCAGGCCCAGAGTGCTCCAGAGTGGCGACACTCCCATAGACTTCTACAGAAGTCACGTGATTCGTGGAGCTGCCTATACTGTTGACCACCATTCATTATTGTTGTTATGAAAGTATTTTCTCAGGTAAGTTGCTGAAATTGTGACATTTCTTGACATTTTCAGGCATTAGCTTCATATTCAGCAAGAAATGAAGTCAACTTTACAAAATCCGGCAAAATCCATTCAAATAGATGGACAGCTGAGCTGTTTGGAACTTCTGAGGGTGACATGAACCACGCACGTGATGGTGGAGTGTCGTATCTCTCTCACTTAAAGGCACACATCAGACAGAGCAACAACCTCGGTTGGAAAAAAGAGACATGCACCTTGGGGATAGGCTGATTGGAGACTCTAAATTGCCCATAGGAGTGAGTGTGTGTGTGCATGGTTGTGTGTGTCTGTATGTTGGCCCTGTGATAGACAGGCGACCTGTTCAGGGTGTACCCCGCCTCTCACCCATTGTGAGTTGGGATTGGCTCGAGCAGTAGAAAATGGATGGATGTTAACTGAATGCTGAATAAAGCTGCAACCCAGTTTAATGTTGTTCAAACCAGAAATGTATTCAAATATTACCACAAATATTTAAATAGACCTAATCTAAAATATTTTCTGGTTTATAAAACTAAAGTAGTTCATCAAGTCTTAAAAAGTTCAACTTACAACCAAACAAGAATAAAACATTTATTTTCATAACATAATTTTACTCTCCAGTCTCACAGAAATGTAAAGAACAATGCATGGAGTCACTGGGACGCTTTCTGAGGACGTGACATTAGCTGGACAAACTCATAGCATCCACATTTATCCAGCAGGTTTGTGAAGCTTTGTATCTTCCAGTATGTATAACGCCAACTAAATTAGTCTCACAAAAGAAAAACTAAATATTTAGGTAATAATATATAAGCAGGAATTAAAAAGAGATGTACTAATACAGCCATGACCAAAGGATAGTTTGAATATTCAATGGAAATCTGTACAGGAACAAAACACTGCAAATAACTGCAATAAATAAGTGAAAAACAGGCTTGTTAGCTAACCACAGTTTAAATTACCACAAACTAGCTTGTTTTTTACACAATTAAATGCAGACTAGTGATCATAAGAGGGACATCTTATGATCACTAGTCTGCTTCTGACACATTTTAGACTGCTGATCACATGCACACAACCTAATGTTCATGTGTTTTTAGAAAAGGGCATTCTCAGGGTTATATGGGTGCTTCAAAGTGAAAGAAAAAAATATTGATGTATATTATTTATACAGAACTGTGCAGAAAACATTTGTTTCATAAGCCACACATGCTGAGCAGCATTTCCTCTGCCAATGTTTTCATTTGTATAATCAAATTATGATGGATACACAATGTATATTAAAGACTACATGCAATTATAGTGACTTTCTCCCCTCTAAACTCACTCTTAATTAAATATATATTTGGATAGAAAAAGAGCAAATATGTGCATGCTAAGGCAACACTACAGAAATTAAATAGGTAAGCCTTCTATACATTGACAGTGCTATTTTGAGCATACATGGTTGGAGACATAAATACTTTTTTTTAGAAATATAAGCAGCCGTGATTCAGTTCAACATCACAGCAGACCTTGTTAGTGGGAATGTTTTACTGATATTTCACCAACTTTGATTCCATCTTAAATACTGTGGTACATATTGCTTTGCTTTAAAGTGTAGTCATATGCAGTGACAGAACTGGGTCTGATAGTCACAGCTAAGTGATAAGAGCTGTTCTCTGCCCTGGTTCTATCAATCAGCTGCAGCAGTGAGGGATTCACAGGACCCAAAACAAAACAAGAACAACACAGTGAGAATAACTGGAACGACATCAAGCTGGCACATTCAGTAACAACAAAGGCAAATATGCTGGATTTAACTTATAAGGCAGCATTATATGTTTTATACTGCAGAAAAGGGTCCATATCCAAGAGGATTTTTTTCTCATTAAGCATTTGGATGCTTTGCTTTGATATTGAGTAAAATCCTTGGGGCCAAATCAGGGCAAGAGCTGGAATATGAATAAAAGGAACATCCATTATATTCAGAACCAGCAGAGCCTTGAGAATAGGACCACATGGGCGGATGGGAAGCTTGTGAACAGCTTTGCTCCATGGATGAAAGGCCCACTGTGATGTGTGTCCAGGGAGGGAACATGAGAGTGCATCATTGTAATGTGAGAGTGAGACCCCTGGGAGCATAAAAAGTCTGGTAGATAACACAATTAACAGCTGATTTCATCTTTTTACACACCCCTATCAGCACAGTTATCCTCCGTCTTTAAAATGTGTGGAGATTACCATAACCGAACCTAAGTGGTATGTGTACATCTGGGCTTTGATATTGTGCACAGGCTAGTAAAGGCACTGACCTTCGCTGCTTCTGCAATTACATCACGGGGCAGCTCCTGCTCTCATGAATATTAATCCAGGTTCTGGAGGCATCTCCCACACCTTTGATTGCCTGGGATCTGAGCTCGCCTTTGCATGACAAGTGCATCTGGACACAAAGTGTATGTAATGGTTTTCTGCTCCACGAGAGATACAGACCATGAGCAAGACCAGATCAAAGGTGCACAGTTTTTACACTGCAGGTGGGTGAGAGAGATACTGCATGTTTGGTTCGGCTAAAAAAAAAATGATGTGAATGAAAATGAGGTAGCATCGACAGTCAGTCTCAAATGTACTAGCCGATAGAGAAGAATGTAACTAATAGGTTAACCCAAAAGGTTAATCAGGTTCCTCTTTTCTCTCATTTTGTACTGATAATAATATCTAAATTGGGTCACCATGAATTTATCATAATAGGAAGTGTTATTTTAAACCAGATATAATCAGGGTGAAAGACATATGATGTAGCAGATTTTAGCAGCATCCCCATGTATCCCTGTGATGCTTCTACATTGATTCAGCAGTACAGGTGGACAGTTACAACCGTCCACCTGTCAACCTGTGACACTAAGTTAACACATTTTCTGCAGCCACTTGCCCAAACCAATACAGCTAATCGGAAACAATAATGAAAAAGAAACTCAAACTTTAGACCTGCAAAATCAACAGTGGAAGCTGCATCTGTGGAATAAAGATGCGTGTGCAGAGACTTTTCCTGCCAGCAGAGGGCCTCTTTGTTACAACCTAAAACTGTTTGGTTGCAAACAGCCAGGCACTTAAATCCTGAGCAGAGACAATACTGATTTAATCCCTCCTAATGTATCTTTATGAAGGTGTCAAAGATTGCATCGTTATTTAGATGTTTAGAATTAAATATTAAAAAATTAAAATATATATCTTACTGAATAATAACAACAAGCTGCTGTAAGATTTTTACTTTGGCTGGAAAAGAACTGATTTGTAGAATTTCCTGCTGTAACTGCTGAGTATTATTACATGCTATGATTGGATTTAACATAATAGAGATATAGAACAACAGATTTAGCTTCAGACTAGCTGTATTAGTAAATTGATCTTTATTCATATGAGGCCAAACTGCTCTTTTTTTCACCATGCCATAAAAAGGCCTGAGGCAGCTTTAACTCCTTATAGCTAAAATTAAGGGAGCTTTGCTCACCAGGGAGCCAATAGGTTGTCTAACCATCATGTAAAAAGGCTCCATATGCTGGCGCTGCAGCAATGATCAAGCCATGCCTGTGCATGAAAATAACGGGTCTGTGCGAATGATAAAAGACTTACTTAATTTTTCAAGTTTAATGTAACAAATAGCAGATGAAAGTGAGCATGAATCAGGCTAAAACTGAATATGAAATCTAACAATGCTAAATGACGATGCTCTGTAGTTACATCTGATGAGTGCAGTATTCTCCCCAAATTAAATCTCTATAATGAGTAAATTAGTGGGTCTCCATCTGTGGTATTGCAAACTTAGTGTCACACACGCTGACTATACTCACAGATTCCTGCTGGGCGTGTTGGTGGTGAATAAACATACAGATTATTTCATGCATGTTACAGTCAGCAGTACAAAGCACTAAAGCTTGTTCTTTACTGTGGATATGCACTGTTATGCTGTTAATACATGTTGGCACTGAGAGTGTTTAATTTGCATTGTGAATAAAATAAATAAAGGAGTTCTATATCTATCAGACTCCCCCCCTGCCCCTCTTCTGTCGCTCTCTCTCTCTCTCTCTTTGTACACTGCTTCCTGTGTCACTGAGTACGCTGCGACATACGTCTCGGCTCCACCATACATTCGTCACTGAATCACAATGTATACACAGCAGACATCCCATCATCATATGAACATATTCCTATTAGACTTTGAAGAAATACTAAATTATGTCAATCAAAAACAAAATAAAATATCTTAACTAACTCATGTTAGATTCAGATTGCTCTGAGATATAGATAAATAATCAGGAGCCCATACATGAGATCAAAAGAATATAACATTTTATTTTAGCCGTGTGAAAGATGATTAAAATACATTTGTACTTACCTTTAAACAAAAGGGGATGCACAATAATAGCATGCAGGCACCCTAAATAAAGCTAATATAATATAATTATAGTTCCCATCAACACTTATGTGCATGATACAACCACAGTTTGAAATAAAAACTTTTATGTGTTGGTGCCACATATTTGTCATACAGAGGGGTGCATATACATGTATGCACCTAAGTGTGTTATTTTTGCCATATCGAGCAAAACACACACATGCAAACACACAAGTACATTTACATATCATCTGCAGCCATCTGCTCTAAATGATAGGTAATTAACTCAGGCCTGTCTTTGTCTCTCTGGCTGCTAGGATGACATATAGGAGCTCTTCTGTGAAATATACGTGAATCAAGGACTTCAAAAGAATGAAAGGACAAGAGGATGAGTGAGGGGAAGGGCGAAGAGGCGAAGCACACGTTGTTTGTGAATGATGCTGCATAAACTCAAGGAGGCATTGCAGGGAGCCATTACAGTGATGCGAGAGACAAACGGGGAAAAAAAACCCACTGGAGATGATGGAAGGTGGACATGCGGGGTCAGAGAGGCTATGTGCATACACATTACAGTATGTGTATGTGTTGAATCTGCCATGGAGCTCACCTACAGTTTTCAGATCAAGGTCAATGTTTGTTGAACTTCACTGTGTAGGCTGAAATAGAGAAATGCTAAAGCTAATATTAGCACCACCTCTGAACCGTGAAAGATAATAAGCTCTGGAGTCTGCTTTAGACATTTACATCATCTGTTGCATCTCACATTATTAACAAAGCGAGATGTGGCCCCCCTGTAATGTAGATAATATCAAAATATTTCAAAAGACGTGTTAATAAAGATCAAATTTCAAATTAGAAAAACATAGAGACCAAACACAAAATGTGGTATTTCGCCATCCATTATATGCTCATCCTCTACCTTCCATTTTCTCCTTTTGCAGCAATATTTTCTCCACCCAAGTCCTCTCTGTTACAGCAATGTGGGGCTATAATTAGCCAGGTATCCCCTGCAGTAATGATGAGAGAAGCCCTGCATCAACCTGCTGGGGCTGTGGGAGTCAGTGGAGGAGCCCCCTTTTCTCATCAAATGAGATAATTAGAGCATGCGTGGAGATGTGACTCTGACAGGGAGCACAGGAGAGGACGTTTGTCTACATGCTCGCCTCCTCTCCTCAAAAACGGAACAAACTGGGGTTCGTTTCACACTCTGACCAGTAACAAGGGCAGCTGCAAAGGAATAAAACATCACAAGGCTCAGCTGCAGATAAAACCACTGATGCAAGGAGACAAAAAGACTGATTTAATGGTTGATATTTGGGATATAATTTAAAAATAAAATGCTAGCATTCGTAGTAAAAGGGCAGATTGTACAATGTAACTGCAGTAAAAATTTGAGATTTATTTAAAGACTAAAATACCCTCAAGAGTCATATTAGGTATATATGGTGTATTGGTTGTGAATACAGGGATTGACAGGTGACCTGGTTTAGCAAGTTTCCTGTGTCATGTGAGGAGATGTTGATGTTAATAAGCATTGCCAAGCTAATGGTGATTACTAAGGTGTTTACTACATAAATACACTATCCATAGAATGTGTCCCCATTTTGTCTTGTGTTTTGTTCTATAAACTGTTAAGCTAAGTAAAAACAAACAACTAAAATGATGATAATGGACTTTAGATCCCACATCTGCAGTCAGCATCCCTTCTGGCTGCAGTGTCCCTCTCCAGACACCCGCCTGACATGTTTGCACTGGTCAGCGGGATACAAATACACTAATGCACAAGTCCAGCAAACAAACAAACAAGTGCTGCTGTGGTAATTGCAGTGATTAGGAGATAAGCGACGGAGTGCCTTTTTATGGAGGAAGCACCCAGTGTGACCTGCTGCTGAGGCAGCGCTGCAGCCCATTCCACACACTTGTGACTGGTACCATGTACATCTACTACCATGCACACCTTCACAGAAAGCACCGTGAGCCTGGTTTCCATACAACAGTGATGTGGCAAGGTCAAATACAGGACTCTCAAGTCGATTATTGATCACAACCTTATATTGGTGCTGTCCACCTCCTCCTCAAATGATCTTTTATGAAACATGCCTTTTCCAAATAAAGCCTCTTGGGTTTGACCTGCCACACAAATCCATTCTGTTTATACTAATTATTTTCACTGCCGTAAAAACACGCTTCAATATTTTATATGAGGTATTAAAATTTGTGCAGAATTGATTAGTTTTTGTGTGGAAATGTGTAGTATACTGGACTTATCTACTTGCTTCTTTACAGTGTGATGGCAGATGCATTGCACTAAAATGACTGGAACTGTCATATTTTATAATCTGCATAATTTGTCTCACAATTTAGGTTGATTTAATATATATTGTCTTAATAACTAAAACAAGCTTGACATTTTTATATACATTACAATAAAAACTGATTTATTTATCCATCTGTGTTGTAATGATGGTCTTTTAAAGTAGGAATATTTTATAATATGTTATTTTTAATGCACATGAGAACACATTTCATTCTCTTGATTAAATATGTCATTTACAGTTTAAATATGTAATCTTTTTGGCATCGTCTGAAGCAAGAAAACAGGGACAAACAGCTCTAGACTAACTAAAAGAAAAATAGCAGACAAGTTTATGATCTGACACACGATGCATCAACACATTTAAGTGTAATCCAATTCAGGTTTCAGAGGCAGAATGTTGATCCACAATCGGTTGCATGCGGTGAAGGCAGAGAGAAAAAAGGCAAAGTGTTGATGCTTGTTCTGTTTTTTCACAGCAGTGTTTCTGATAGTAAAACTGGCTTAGTCACACATACAGAGCTGAACGTGTTGGAGGAAAATCAATGCTTGGATTGCAGTGTAAGATCCTCTGGGTGAACACAAATTGCTATACACTTTGCCCAGAAGTAAGGAAAACATTCCTTGGAAATAGAAAATATGTGGATTACCTTCTTTGGCAGACACATGCATGTACATGGAAATAATGAATGTTTATATATTTCTAACAGAAGGAAAATAAGGGTGCTACTTCTGATGCTTATTGGTTAAAAAGGTGTCTCGTGTTGGAGCCCACGTGACCTTTGTCCCCACCCTCAACCCCCCTCACCCCCTATATTCACTTCCCTCTCACACACACACACACTCCTCCAGGCACACGTTCACACTCCCCCCCCCATTCCCACTCTCCTGCAGCTCCCCAACTCTCAGCTTATGAAATGTACATCACACCTCCGATCTAAGGGAATCTCACCCAAATCCTTCCTTTGAATTATTGAAGAGGACCAAGCCAGCTTGACTCTGATTATCCTCCAATCAATATGCCTCGCCTCTCCCCCTATAACATCAAATGCCTCTGACGATCAATCCAGCCAATCAGAGGAGCCACTGCAGCGGGAAATGCAGTGTATTGTTCTGCAATGTTTACACTGACACCACTTGGCGTGTATAATAGGTACGTTTATGCTGGGGACAGGCGTGATTGCTGATTGACTGAGATGCATATGTGTGTGTTTTGCTGTCTGGGATGGACCACAGATGCCACCTGTTCGTGTTATTCTTGTTTCAATGCCATTTCAAATGTTTTCCGCATTAAAATACACAGCCATTTGTAGTGAATTTATCTTTTATCTACCGACTGCGTAATTGTCTGAGTTAGTGCCAACTGCTGGAATGATCCATTTTACATCAGTTTGACAGACTGAATTTGTAGGATGTATGATGAAGATGTTTTCAAAACCTGAGAAAGCTGCGTGTGCACTAATGCAGCTCAATTAATTTCAGTCCCCAAAAGCGTTTCTTTCTTGCAGACCAGGAGTGTGAGTGACTTGTAACGATTTTATTTTTCAATTAATCGCTGAAAGGTAAATCAGCACCTCACAACCTTTTAACAACGAGAGGAATGAACACAAACATATGTCTGTAACCCCGTAATTATATAAGACACACACTTTCTCTCCCTGATGCTGTATAGTGATTGCAGGAGGAATCGCTCTGTTATTTGCGAAATGGAGCACTTGACGTGTGATTGTTGTCTGTGCTTAAAAGCTGCTGGTTCCTCCTCAAGATGCTGTCAGGCTTGTGTGTCTCTTCTCACACACGTTCCACACCGAATCTACCCTGATAATTGTGTTATTACATAGATTTAGTGAAAAAAAAGACCTTGTAAGCGCTCGGTTGTGTGTGTTGAGGACTGAAACTTGCAAATTGTGTCTTTACCATGTGCTTGGACATGTACTTCTGGACCATAGACATTCAAATACCGACACTAGAGCTTACATAGATCTGCTGCTGCATCTTTCCACACACAGGCACTCCACAGTGGGATGGATGTATCAGCAGGAGCCAGATGATGGCACTCTTCTCTCTGTACCAGCCTGCTGGATGCCCCCGCCGCGTGCTCTGACTGCATGATGCAGCTGGCCTCATTTTAATGATTTAAATCACTTGAGGTCCACCGCCACACATTTCAGAGGCTTGACTGAATTTATCCTTGTTGATAGAGATCAGTGCCCTCAGCCCTGGACGATGCCAGACTACAGTATAGGGAGAGACCTCTCCGACTGACATGATTGGATACAGCTCTCTGGTCTGATTTTACTTTTGATCCCACCGCTCTGACTCTGGCCCTGGGGACAGATGAGTGGAATGAAGCAGTACAGATAGAGCAGAATGCCACGCACTACTTTTCTATCTCATTGGTCATCCCTTTATACAGATGCAGGTCTGGAAGGAGTTCTGTTACGATGTACGCTCATAATCTCTTATGTAAATATCAGTCATTCTTATGCTCCAGATAGCATACAAGTGAACCACAAACAGCTGTTATGATTATCAAGTACAAATAATACGAGTGCAGCAGCAAGTAACTGTGCAGTGTTTGAGGTATTTGTGCAGCTGAGGTAGGTAGAAAGAAACAGACATGTTCTTCAGTAAGTACTCCTTTTCAATAGCAGGGCACAGCGAGGTGGAGGAGGAGGATGATATTTAAGTATAACCTGTAAAGAGAAGGTTTGGGAGCCTGGATGGTGCTATCACCATACATAGCATTAAACAACCCACATACATAAACACAACTGTGGACAGCAGGTCAGATCATCATCAGTATCACTTTTTACTCTTTGCACACCACACATTACTGAAAACACACACAAGCGGATGTGCACGCATACATGTGTGACCAAGCCAATGAATCTTCCCAAAGGCCACCTCCATGTGATCAGGCATGCTCAGTAAATTCCCACTGTTGACCTACAGCCCAGCATGTTATTGATTCGCAGGATGGTGGTGTTCATATGGGTGTGTGCGACTGTGTCCAGGCATGTGTTACAGACCCATAGTGGGCACGTCGAGGCTAGCAGCTTGGCGACAGAGGGTACGTTGGAGCGGCAAGGTCAGCTGAAGGACGTGGGCGAGCTCCACGGATTCAGAGCTGAGAGCTGGAGCCTGCCTGAGCGAGGGCCGAGCTGCAGAGGGAGAGTAAAAAATAGCACAGCTGAGGGAGACGGAACGACACAGCACATAAATAACGGGGCCGAGATTCCACCGTTCTCTTCATACTCCGCCACCCTTGCTTCACAGGTAGCATACCCTGTGACAAGTGAGTGCAAATTTGTGTCACCTGGAAGCTTTTCACTGGCAGTCCCAACAGATTAGAGGACACATTATGATAAGGTCTAGAGCGAACAATACTACAGAAAATCACACAGAACATCAGAGAGGAGCTTACATAACACGCTTTTGAAAAAATACAGGACAAATTTATGCTCACTTACTTGTCCCATCGCTGTTTTCAGAAGGCAACTGTTTCTTTTAAAGACTAGTCATATAGTGTGGTGTGATATGTTCACCCTTACACCGGGTATTATTAGAGTAATAAAAGCATTATAATTGCTAAAATATAAGTCAAAATCATTCACAAGTGTGTAAATATTAAGAGCAAATCAGAATGATATTCTGTGATATGTGTTTCTGGTTGTTGCTAATAAAAACAGGGTACACCTGCTGGTTCAAACAACATGGTGCATTTAAAACTTAAATAAAGCAGCATGTGTATAAGGTATAATGAGGAAGATGTCAATGAAAACGGAAACATTTCATCACGTTTTTATTTGAGAATACAATAAATACAGCATCTGATGTTGGTACGCAGACATTTTTAAAGCATTTTATGATTTATATACTTATGACTGGATGCAAAACAACCCTGTAAAGCTGGTTTGTATGGTGTCTATGTATGGTAGGGCTGGCGAGGCTGATGGGTTCTGAACATATAGTGACACCATCCACTGTTTCTCTTCTACGGTTACTGCATAAAATCACTGAGAAGTATCCAGGTATCCAGAAGCCCAAAAGAAGTGTTTGAAGAGGTGTGTATCAGGCATCTGCAGACCTGTGTGGAGCATTTAACCAACCTTACGTAGATGCTGGGTGAGCATAAATCCAGCCTGAGTCCGCAGAGGTTTACGCCCACCTACTTCAATTCAATTCAATTCAATTCAATTCAATTCAATTCAATTCAATTCAATTCAATTCAATTCAATTCAATTCAATT
>JBAMHV010000019.1:11258611-11308742 GCA_037177535.1 Pseudomugil gertrudae
CATAGGAGTGAGTGTGTGTGTGCATGGTTGTTTGTCTGTGTGTGTTGGTCCTGTGATGGACTGGCAACCTGTCCAGGATGTACCCCGCCTCTTGCCTGTTGTAAGCTGGGATTGGCTCCAGCCCCCCACGACCCCGTTCAGGGAAAAGTGGTAGAAAATGGATGGATGGATGTAGAGAATAATGATACTGTTCATCTGGGAATATTGATTTAATTAACTGTCTCCTTTAGGAGATATTTGTTCTGTTGTTCGGATTTGAGCAAATCAGCAAAGTTAGCTGTGAAAGTTTGAGAATTTCTTCAGAACTTCTTCTGTTAATGGAAAAGCTGTCTGGCAGCTTTATCTGAAACGATGGATGGTTAAAATCAGAAATCACTACAGCTGTACACGTGTAAAAAAAATATACATATACACAAGTAACCAAAGGCCAAAGCTTTATTTTGATAATACAGCTTTTTGTTTTTACTGTTCAATGGAAAAAAAATGTTCTTTGCATGTTTTGCTAGATGTTAATGATCTACTTGCTGTTTTCCCTTTGATTTGCTCTTCAGGTCCACTAAGCTTTTATTTAGTTTATGATGTTTGGATTTGGAAATGTCTTCAGACACAAAAGTGGTATCTAAAGTATAGAAATGTTCATATATATGTCTTTTTCAAAAAGGAAATATAAGCAAATGGTGAAATAATCAGATGTAGATAACAGAGACATGTGTAAACTCCATAGAGAGCAAACAAAATCCTCCTCATGTGTCCTTGTAGAATCGTTTCCCTTTCACTTCTATCATCATATTCCCGTTTCCTACTTATGTGTTGTTCTGAGATTCGATTCAGAAATATGAAAATCTTACATGGGAGACTAAAGATGGAGAAAATGGCATGTGATCATTTGTTCCTTGTCCCATTTCAAAACTTTCCTGATAATTTCATGAATATTAGTCCATAAATTTTCAGGTTATCTTGTTAACAAACAGACAAACTCTCCCAGAATCATAACCTCCCCCCTCCTTGGTGGAGGTAACTATTGCATTTTCTTTTTTTTAAAAATACATAATATATACTGAATCTCCTCAAAGTTCATGTTGGCTTGTTTGATGTCCCTGGTGTGTGTGTGTGTGCGTGTTAGAGTGAATGTGTGTGTCCCTGACGTGACAGTATGTGTGTAAACCAGCTATGTAATTTGGTGCTTGTAAATTCATAATTTAGTTAGCCCAACTGCTCTCAGGGTGTTGGAAAGCTGCCAGCATCATACTCTGGGTGTGTGTGTGGAAATTCATTGGCTCTTCTACTGCTCTTAACCTCACTCAGTACACTCTCCCGCATCCTGGTCTCTCATGACACACCACAACTTTCAAGGCCGAGGTTGCAGCTAACAGGTCTCCTCTCCCTGCGACATGACAGGATCATATCAGTCCTTTCTGCGGCCTCCCCTGCTTCCAGTGTGACAGCGAGGTGCACACAGTCGACCATCTGTATCCGCGGGCTCCTCTGTAATGTGATTGTGGCTCTCTGAGTATGTGCACAGAGCGGTGGTAGTGGACTAACCTAGATGGATGGAGAGCGGCTTGCGGCGCAATCAGCTGGAATGTTGGCACGTTCAGGACAACACCTGCTGCTGAGGGGACGAGCCAATGCTAATTGTTGCAGAGTGATGGGCGCCTAGCTGCTGCAGACTCCACAGACAGTTCAGCATAATGCAATTAGACGCCATGTTCTCCTCCAGCAGAATTGCATTATGGTTTTTACATTTAATTTAGCTTGCTCAAAATGAAACGGTATCGGAGAAAAAGAGATAATGAGAGCAAACTGATACTGAAATCTGCATGGTGTTGGGAGGCTATTAATGAGACAATGAAACAATGTGGATGACAGCATGCTATACTGTGGTAAAATACTTTAATAGTGACATTAAGATCTTCTTTTGTGTTACTGCTCCAAGAAGTAAAAGCTGTGTTCCTTCTTCTTCACTTCCTTTCACTTAAATATTGATTACCAACTGGTTTCCTTTTCTATATTTTATTGATGGCTGAACCCGTCTCTTGAAATGCATGTTAATCAGGGTTTCCTATTGATCTTCCTAAGAGGCCTATCAAGAAACAATACTTTTACAAGAAATACTAAGATTTCGATAAATATTAACTGAGGATCTGGATTTCTACTTCAGTATTGAGATGCATATCAAAGAGAATTCAGTGGTTTACTGCTGCGTGGATGTGGAGGTGATCGCTGGGTCTTCGTCCTATTAGAGAGAACTTCTTCCAGGCTCTGCTGAGTGAAAGCGGTGCAGGGAGACAAGCTGCAGTGTGACTTTGCCTCACTCTCATGCTTTGATTCATTATTCAGCACCCAAGAAGTCGTCCTGCAATCCCACAGCAGCGCGGGAAAACACGCATACACACTCACATATAAATGAAGTGAAGATAGACTCACACACACACACGTGGTAGAGAGCAAATGCAGACACACAAATCTTTTGTCAGAGGTAGAAAAACATCATCAAATAAACACTTGTGCTTCTAATTGTGTATTTAAAGCATCAGTGGGCACATTTCATTTTAAAAGACCTGCTCATAGACAACCACATGCACACACACACACACACACACTGCCCCCTTCTGCCAGCATACTGGCCTGCACGCTACGCTGTATGGAAATGTTTTTCCTAATGACTCCGTAATGACAACGACTTATGTCCTTACCATAGTTGATTTGTTTCCTGGGTTTTAAGAGTAGATTATTTCCATGGTACAGACTTAGCGTAAGCTGTTCAGAAACCACAAGCACTGCACTTCAGCCCCGGTTTGGGATTTTAGCCAGGTCTAATCAGATTAAAGCACTGTTCCCCTCACCAGCCCCCCTCCTTCCTCCTCTTCTCTTTTTTTAAACAGCATGCCACACTGCTCTCTCAGTCCTGCTACATGAGCCTGAAGAAGGGAGCCAAAAACAAATTGCTTTTAGTGGAAGCTGACAAGTAGTTGTGTTGAGAAAATAAAAGGTTGTTTGGAGCAGATTAATTTCTCTTTCACAGGAAAGGCTGACTGTGAGGTTGCTGTGCACGATCTTCTCTCTGTGACGAGGAGAATACAGCTTATTTTTGCAGACGGGAAGACTAAATAAACTAGTTATATACTTATCGAATGCACTGTAATTGTTATGGTAAATTCAGGAGTAAAGTTGGTTTTATCCTGATCCTACAAAAGAGTCCGGACCTTGTAAAGATTCAAAATCATCTCCAATCTGCTCCTCCAGTAAACACAGTCCAACTAATAACCATGCTTGATGTTCTCATCCTATCTCATATCAGCTTCCTGTTCTGCAAACCCTGTTGAGTAAATATAATTTCAGACACATTCTGTTCTCATTAGTTTCACAGTCGTGTTACAAATAGAAGCGAAACAGCTGCAGAATTGTATTTCTGGTGGATGATATTACATCACACCTCTGGACATTTGTGCTTGTGTTCTTGCCTGTGCTTTATGGTAGAGAAGTCCCGACTTCTAACCTGTAAAGGGTTCTTGTTGGCCTGACCTGGATCCTTCAGACTGAATTAAGTGAACAATGAAAGAAGCCAGCTGAATGATGGCTCCACGCGCCTTTGTGCCTCTGTTACAAAACCACTCCTAAAAGGGCGGCCTGGATGCCACACTGTAGAAATCGATCACATTTACTCAGCCCCTGGGCCTTCCAAAAGCTGGATTTAGAGCTAAAGTAAATAAATAAATAAAGTGGCAAAAAGAGAATGAAATAAAATCCCCTTTGCATTTGAAAACAGCACCGAACAAAAGTGAATATGGGTTAGTGCAGAGAAATGTCTCGGCCCTGGTCTACTTTGCAGACTCTGGCGTGCACTCATGCGGCAAATTTCATCAGCAGCAGCTCTATTGATTTTTAAACCTTGGAAATATAAGACCAGGCAAGTCAGCCACAGAGATATCCATGGATGTTTGGGTTGGTTATCTGTAGCTCTCCTCGTTTCTGCCTCTTTCCTGGGAGAGTAAGCGAACCGACGCTCTCTCAATTGTCTGACAATACTCAGCTAACACGGAGGCTGAGCTTTATAGACAAGATACCAGATTGAAAAGACCGACCTTGAATCCAGCGCTGGGAAGAGTCGATATCGCTACTGTATCCACTGATTCCACAACAATGAAGCACAAGTCTGGCTAAATCCTCACAAAGTTCACCGTGGAATCAGATTTTAACTTAAGTTCAAAAGCTTCTCATGTCAGACCCGATCAATGCTTTGGAAACAAACAAATGGAAGTATGCAGAAGTCTTACACAGCTGTCAGAAGCAGCATGGGACTCTACTGGGCTCAGACAGCGTGTCCTGGTTTCTCTGTGACATGCCTATCTCCTGCTAATGGCTCACGTTGCTATAAAAGTGTAAGTGGACATGGGTAGCAGCCCTGTCACTCTGCCCATTGAATTGTTTCACTGTTTGGTTTCTACCTGTCTGTGTATCTGAGCGGTGTGGAAGTTCAGAGCTGGAAGCATAAAGAAATAAGGCTATTGCTGCTGAGAAGTGTGTCTGCCTAAAAGCTGTTTCTGCTTTAGTTCTAATACTTAAAGAAATGAAAATCTGGATGACCTCTAGGCAGTGCACTCTAGGTTTACATGGGGTCAAGGTTGAACGAGGTGGTCATGCTATAGTTTTTAACTCCCAGACACAGGCTTGTCCATCTGCACAGGTTTGACCTTGTTTTTCATCACAAAAAGAGAATGACAAATCAATGCGCGTTTGAGAAATCGCCCACTCCAAATGCAAGGAAGGGATTTCATAATGGCGCCCTGTGCGGACCTCCACGTGCTGAGGTTATCTGTATGACAAAGCAACTTTCTATTTTTATGCATTTTCATGAGTTGACCATGAGAGGTGCATAAAAGAGCAATGTAGCGGTTGGTGACCTTTAGGGTCAGAGGCTAGAGGGCTCCAGCTGGTCATGCTACCTCATCACTGACTGATTGCACATCCATACCATTGTGTTGGCGCGTGTCTATTGTTCTGCAGCTGCATTAAAATGCATAGATTCCTGTCAGCCATTTCACTGCTAGTTGACCTTATTAGCTAAGGTGGATACATAAAACATGAAGTTTGGGATCATTAGATATATGAGATTCGCTTAAAGAGAATATGCTCAACAGCAAATACAGCCACCATATCTGAGGCAGTGCCCAGCATTCACAGCACAATCAATAAAACATACAGGCTACCATTTTTATTGGGTGAAAGCAAACAAATCCTTGGTGTAGGTGAGGAGACACAGCCAAACAATCAACCAAGGTATAAAGACCTCTGAAAATTTGCTGTGCTCTATGGAATCACCAGGCCGCCTATTGTAGGTGCTCGCCTCCCTACCCCCACTCTCCTCTCTAGTTTTCTTCTCTGCATGCTTCTTGCAGAGTGCACACAGACATACTGCAGCGAGGGAGAGGAGGAGAGGAGAAGAAAGGTGAGACGAGAGGTGCTGATACTCAGTAATTGAGGGGCAACCCTGTCACAGTTGACCTGGAGGATACCAGTGATAAAATGTATTCCATTTTCTCTTTGCTATCCTGGGACTGACAGCCAGCAGAGTCTTGGCTCTGACAGACCTAACAGAGTGCTGTCACCCCATGCTTACCCCTCTTATGGCACATAACCACCACCTTTAGACTGGGGTTTCACTCACAGGCATGTACATACTGTAGAAATTTCAAACCATGCTGTTGGTTTCTACACAAAGGCTTGCCACACTGACAGATATGTGCATCTACATGATATATAACCAGTAACTTCATTTTCAGATGCACAGGCTTTGATATATCAACTCAAAATATAGTGAAATGGTTCCTGTTTTATATAGACTGATGCTTCTCTACAGAGAATCAACGGAGAATCTACCAGATATGAGGCTGATGTTACAGCGGATAAAAAGAGTAAATTTAGACCCCGGAGTTGCTGCCCTTTGTGTTCTTCCTGATTTGTTCTAATATGGGAGCCTAATCCAGCAAAAGCAGATTATACATGTATTAAATTGCTTAAAATTGCAGTTTTTTTAATACCACATTTGCAGTGGAAATGCTATGGAAGCAGCTTACAAAACATTAACCTCCAAAAGTGTGTCTCCGCCTCAATGAAAGGGGTTGAAGCATGGGAGCGAAATGGAGCAATGACATCGTTACACGGAGATTTATTTGTAAAAATAAAATAAAATGCTCACTCTATAACAACAGCAGACAAGGATTACTGAAATGTGCTACAAACACGTGCATGTAACCGATTTCAACCCAAACAGCTGCATAAAAAAAGACTCAATTCACTAAAATGGTGTAGTATCACTTTGGCATTTCCATGATAAAATGGATAAACACCAAATGAGAACAAGGAGGACGGCAAGAAAGAGGAAAACTTAAAAGTGTCTCTGCCTTACAAGCAACCCTTCTTACACACAGTCTAAATGAGTACTGAATTCACACTTTTTCAAGTCTAAAGATCAACAATAACCTTCTTATAAAAGACTAAGATTGCAAAAAGTCTACATAGTCTACAACTGACTCTAAGAAAGCTGATATAACTGTAGAAACAGCTGTCACATAATATTATAGGATTCAGTGTTTTCTTTGTATACCTAACCCAGTGAGTGTCCTCTCTCAATGACAATATGGCCGCCCCCACAAGCTGTAGCCCAGTCGCCATGACACAATGCACCCATCTGCCCTTCAAACCAACCCGGCAGCATGCGAATGACCTGTGTGTGTCCGTGCACGCATGTGTGTGTGCTCCATCTGCCCTTTCAGCCAGACAAGCAGCATGAAGCTGACCTTTGACCCATTGGATTATGGTTCCACCATGTGCCAGTGAGTAGGGTGATGAGATTGACCTACGTGAGCTGCTGTTGCTGCATTGTGAGTGTATATATGACAGCTAGCAAGATCTGCCTTTCATCACACTCGCACACTAATGAAATATCATTTCCCTTGCTTGGTTTTGGACCCATTAATCAACATGACTCCTCCATAATGAGTTAGTCCACTTGTAGTTATGCAGAGTGTAAAAATGTGGTTTACATGCATGTTGGAGTGTGTGTGCATATAGATGTGTTTACTGAAGCGCCTCTTCCGTTAGTGATAATGCTCGTCTGAGGACAAGCAGACAACCTGTGCTGTGACACAACCAATCGTTACAAAGCCAGCGTGATCGCCTTGGCAACCCTTGTCACCACATAGCTTATATGGCGCTTCCTCCAATCAGGTTGCACCACAGCCTTTCAAAGCTCCTCCCACAGGGGGGTTGAGGAGGTGGTGCCAGCCGTTGCTGCAGAGGCTGCTGCATGAGCAGATGCTCTAATCTGGATCCAGTGAGGGGAGGATCACTAATCCCAGATTATAGCTCTCTGGGATTAAGACATGCTGATGCACAGGTTTGCACTCACCTCCAATCCCCAGACCCCTCAATCTGGCTCTCTGCTCTGAAACTCAGACCTCAGACAGAAGAACCTATTAAGCAGAAGCGGCTGCAACAGAGGTCATGCTTAGAATGAGGTGTCTTGTTAAAGGTGTTGGCATGTTGATCTGAAAGGTTCAGTTTACCAGCTATCTGATTTTAGGTGTCTCTTTGTTACAGACTTGAGAGGTTTCTCTTTATGTCACCACTATCTCAGTAACCACCAGTGACAGGGATGGCAGAGAGAGTAGTAAACAAAGCAAAGCATATATTCCACCTCTAATAAAGAATAAAAATAGAAAAACCTACAAAAAATACACACAAACTTCTGAAACTGTTGCCAAACTCAAGAAATTCAACATCAACTGACAGCATCTCAAAAGTTTGTGTTAAAACCACAAAGAGAAACATCTTAGAAGGAAATATGTGCATAAGGAAGAAATCCCTCACCCAGCAGTTTGATTTATAAGTGACAGTTGTCCCAAGTGACGGCCCGATGACATGAGATCATCATGAGAACAAATTATTACAGAAGCATTATTCGCTTCATGGGAATGGAAAAGAAGAGCAAAGAAAAACTGGCCGCAGGAGAGAAAAAGCTGCTTAAATATGGTCCATTACAAAAACCCATACATCACACGGCCATGTGCAAATGGGGACCTTGCAGTCAACAAGCACACAAATAATTAAGTTGAAATATTAATGATGGAATGTCCTCACAAGTGTGGAGCTCATGATGAATTTTGGGTATAATGAATTGTTTATCTCCATCCTATCCCAGCGCTGGCGTCGGCTGCAGAGGAAGTCTCACGGCAAGGGCTGCTGTGGGTAAATGTGCAAATGATCCCCTAAACAAAATCAATTTATCGGCTTTTTTTTGTGTTTGAGAAAAAGAGACACTGAACGTGGAAAGAAAGCCACAGTTAAACGCTATTTCAGGTACAGTGTGAGCAGTTCTAGTTTTCCAAAGTTGTGCTTGTCAGTGAAACTGTGGTGTTTTTAAAGCTGCAGATGGATCCCAGGTGGGTTTACCTGTCTCACACAGAATGATGAGCGGACTCATCAGAGAGGCCTCAAACATTATTTGCTTTGCTCCTCTCTCTTAGTTATTGATCATTCATCTTTATGCTGACTCATTAGGTGCACTGCAGTCGCCCTGGGCTTGTGTGGAAGCGTTATTGTTTCTGCGTGACATGACGGCTGTTTTTACCGGACAGCAGTCGCATCGCTCTGTCTTTCTCTCTTTTACTCATTAAAGACCTTTCCTCTATTCTGAAGCTGATTAGACCTGACCTGAGCAACCTAGTGCTGCTACATCCAATCAGTCTAATCACTCAAACTCCTGCCTTCCCCCACCTTCTTTACACTAATGGGCTTTCCCTGCTCTGGTGACTTAGCACTTAAGAGGTGGGAGTAGGAAGAGGGGAGGTCACCACTTCAGTAGAACCCTATTAAAACTTCTTAACAGAGTCAATGATGTCTTTCAGTTTATATATATTCAGTTTTATATGAAAAAAACAGCACAGTGCCACCCATAGTTAGAGTTTTTATGCTACTCTGAGTGGGTAACCCAGCTGCCAGCATGTCTTTGTATGAATTTGTATCACCTCCCAAAGGGCAAGCAAATTAATGAATATTCACACTTAATCTATAGCCCACGGCAGGCATGCATTATTTATGAGTTGTTGCTGTTTTTATAATAGCACGCATACGTCTCAGATTCATCATAGCAAATCATAATTTCATTTTCTCCTGACTTCACTTTGTGGCAGGAGCAAATGATGGCTGCACTTGTTAAACGCATGTAGCAAATCACAGCGCAAATGAACGTCTTCAACACCCCTCAGTTTTTAAAGCTAACGACTAACCTGGAGCCCTGTCCTTAAAAGTGGTGTCTTAAAGCTTACAGCAGTGTTCCTAATCTCAGATTCTGCCCGAGGTTCTCGCAGGGTTTTCATGTCAGCGAGGACTCAGCCTGCTGCTAAGCTGCACAGAGCAGCAACGGCGACGTCATCAGTAAGACAGGTGCCATCTTGAATCATACGATTCTGCCAACACACAGAAACTAGACTTAAACTCGTGTTGCAGTGTGTCTGAACGTGTGTATGATAAAAACATCACAACTGAGATTACTCGTATTGTTCAGACAGACCGAGCATCCTGGAGGCTATCAGGCATTAGAACCCAGAAAACCCGGAAAACAGCAGTGATACTTCATTGTATGACCCATCAAAGTGAACCTCTAAAAGCTTTCTGTATGAAGGAAGGAGAAGGTGGGGTGACAGTTTAAAAGCCTTTCCTGACACTCACAAATGGTCTCAACTTGTTCCACACAATTGCACCAGCAAGTCAAATTGCATTAGTGATGCAATGCAAATTCTTCCCGGTGAAAAACAAAACAAAACATCACAATATAGATGAAACATGGTACATTGTACTGAGTCATTGCTTGGAGGGCACTGCTCTGTTGTAGCAGAAAAGACTAGCTAATAAAAAAAAAGAAAAAGATCATTTTTAACTAAATAAACCTAAAAAATATGGGCAAAAACACCACCGACTCTTACAAAGAAAAGCTATTAATCAGTAAAATGTAAACGTGCTAAAAGCCCAGCTTGGTCATATTAAAATCTCTTTATCTTTTAGTAGATATGTCAAAATATCTTATGACAATGTCTCAGATTTAAAATTCCTGAAAACACAAAAAAGCAACGCTCGACTTCAAGAGGTGCTTCAAATAAATGTCTTATTACAGTCAGATTATTCTAATAAGAAGCTTTTTTCACAAAGGTATGCTCAGTAACATTCAGGAAAAGAGAAAATAATTGTGCTCTTTTTTGGTCAGACATGAATATTCAAACCATCTGAATTTGCTGTGAGAAAATAATTAGGAGTTTATTAGCATTTGTTTATTTGGCCATGCATAAAATCTCTTAATGAGAATGTATCAACAAGCTCTTGACTCAAGGGAGGTAAATTCTCAGTGTTATGATTGCCTTCTATCTTTGGAAATATTTAGAAAATGCTGTGTTACAGGGGAGGAAAAAAATCTGCATGTACAGCTAAATTAACTGCACACGTCTCATGTGGTATGACATGTCCTCAGCCAACCTCAGCTGGCTCACTTTGCTGTCCGCATTGAAACGTAAAGATGGGGAAAATACCAACTCAGGGTAATTATAACACATACAGTGACTTGACATTTGGGGCACAGTGTAGAGAGGGGAGATAGTTGGCCTTATCAGAAGCTATAATAAAAGGTCAATGGCCTCCTCAGTGTTTACTTCCAATCATGCAGTCGAAAGAAGCATCTTCAGTCTCTATTGAGAGAAGGATGGTCTGGTTTGGAGGTACGGTAATACTGGTGGCTGCAGGTTTGTGTGATAAGTTTGTAAATGAAAAGATTTGGCTTAATTTAATAATTTAAGACACTGTTACTACTGGAATAAAATTACATTTCAGAAGGGAAAAATTGAGAACATAAGACCAGAATACTTAATACCCTGTTTTATTTTTTCACCCATGTTCTTCCACACAGAAAGCTTCAAGCCGCTTCTCTCTCTCTCTCTCTCTCTCTCTCTCTCTCTCTCTCTCTCTCTCTCTCTCTCTCTCTCTCTCTCTCTCTCTCTCTGGCCGTGTCTTTTTGGTTCAGTCTCAGCCACTGGAAGGAAAAAGCTGCATTGATAAATAGGTCAGAGAGCTTTTCCACCCCCCAATGGTTTCAGGCCCAGCTTGGCAAATTGAACATAATTAAGGCCCAAGGCAAAGGTTGCACTTTCCTTGAAACAGCAGGAGGAGTGGTGCAGAAGGTAGCTTGCTACAGGAGGAAACTCGCTGCCATGCATGTTCGGTACAGCATGCCTGGGCACAGAGAATCCACGGAAGAGGAGGGCCAGAGAGCGAGAGGTTGACTGCCATTACAGAACTGAGAAAAGTTTGGATACATGTGTAACACACACATAACTGAAGCTCACTGGGTAATGCTTCATCATTTTCGATGAAACATTGAAGAAATACTTATTTTTGGGCATTTTGCATCCTTGCTAAAAGTCAGAGAACATAGATATCATTTCTGCTTGCATCTTGCTTGCCTTGCTTTATCCATTGCCCTGGATCACCTCTAAATGCCACTCTAAAACATCTTGCTTGCTTGGCACAACAAGCTGAGCCCATGCATATGTTAACAGAAGTAGATGCAGGACACCTTGTTTCACTGTAGAATTTTACATGACGTCAGGCAGCCACACGGTTGGAGTATTGCGGAGCACAGAGGGGGGAAAAAAAAGCTCAAACTTTATTTACAGTTTAGCAAAATGCTTGCAACGGCTGTGTATTCTAACAACAATGGTTTACATCCGCCTTTATAGCAGCTCTGCTGTGCTGATGGGTTTCTAAAGATACTGAAATAGCCTATAAAATCTAATCTGACACAGCAGATGGTTTGTAACACAGTGCCATGTGGGAAGTTGTCTGTATCAGGTGATTGGATGATTTCTTTTTATCACTATCACAAACTTCATTCAGCAAATAACTGCGAGTGCCTTTTGGAAAAACCAAACTGGTATTGATAGAATCAGCAGAATATTAAAACGTCTTAAAAAATAACAGTAAGAAAAAACATTTCTTTCATGTTGAACGTTTAAGCATCTTTGATATTCGTCGTATGAGCAGTTATTGTTGTTTGATACATAAAACCAGTCGTAACCTTTAGAAGACTGTCCATCCATCCATCCATTTTCTACCGCTTTTCCCTGAGCGGGGTCACGAGGGGGCTGGAGCAAATCCCAGCTCACAACGGGCGAGAGGCGGGGTACACCCTGGACAGGTCGCCAGTCCATCACAGGGCCAACACAGAGACAAGAGACAAACAACCATGCACACACACACACACTCCTATGTGCCATTTAGTGTCTCCAATCAGCCTATCCCCAAGGTGCATGTGTTTGGACTGTGGAAGGAAGCCGGAGAACCCGGAGAGAACCCACGCTAACACAGGGAGAACCCACGCTAACACGGGGAGAACCCACGCTAACACGGGGAGAACATGCAAACTCCTCACAGAAAGATTCCTGCTTCGACCGTGCTGCCCCAACCGAGGCTCGACCCGGCAACCTGTGAGGCCACAGAGCTAACCAACTGCGCCACCGTGCAGCCCCCCTTTAGAAGACTGGTACAAATGTAGCTCTCCTGGGTGAATGAGCAACAAGCTGCTTTGTGCTGTTAAAACAAGATGAAAAATGAAAGTATGTGGTTTTGTTCAGACTGATAATTAAATGAGAGGGCAGAGGCTTCTTAGCAGTTTTTAACCTTTCTTCTGAGCTCATAATTGGCTGCATAAAATATTTAGTGACCAAAACAACAGCATAGTTTTGCTTTAATTTGATCAAAGACACGGGTACATATTTGCATCATGGTCCCATTACACAGACAGGAAATGAAAACATTAACATCTCCCATATGTCTTTGTTGTACTGTTTTGGACATGTGGACATACAGTAAAACGGCTGAATCACCTGATGGTAGCAAGCAATGCGACACCGTGATGATTCCTTCACTGTATTTAACAGAAAGGGTGAGATTTTGGTTCCAAAAATGGGATATTTTTTCATCTTTCCACTTACTAATGTTCTGAGCTGTAAGGGTGCTGATAACCAGGATTCTCTGAGATAAATGAGCAAGCTTATTATCTTAAACTGGAAAAGTGTCAACGACACACAGCATCAAACCAGAACCCCGCCTGCATCCTGAGAACAGAATTAGCTGGATCTCATGTGCGGAGATGACCTACAGTCAATAAAACCCTGCAACTACATCACGGTAATTTGATATAAAAATGCTAATTAAACACTTTTAGCTTGTTCTCCAAAGCCAAATGTTTGCTGGTGTTAGTGGAAATTTTGACAATTTAATAAAGGCTCAAATCAAAGCAAAAGAAAAAGCTAAATGTAACTGCACATTTTTACAAAATACGCTAATTTGAATTAATTTCCTAATCCTCAAATATAATTTTAGGAAAGTTTTCCTGCTTGCTCCGTTGGAAATCTGTTAAGTGTGTCATTATAATGTTTCTAGTGTTTAAGGTAGTATTGTGAATAATGCAGAGGTGCTGTCGGTGAGTTTGGATGCATCATTAGTGTCTCAGCATCCTTGGCACCGAGGCCTTCACCGAGTTGGGGGGGCAGAACAGAACCACGTTGGAGGGGTTAATGACGAGTGGGCACATGTCTGGACTGGCAGCTGCACTGTCAGGCTGCAGTGGTAAAAGCAGAATGCAGCGGGTTGGCAGTAATATTAAGGGTCAGCCTCGTTTCACACCGCAGCACAGTACCGTCTTTACTAACGAGATATGATAGAGAGCGAAGACTCTCTGCAGGAGCTCTGTATACCATTATCTTTTGCTACCATTATTCCCTCTCTCTGCTTTTATTTTAGTTCTGTCATTAGCTTCTGTTTAGATGCAAAGTCCTTTCTTTAAAGATTAGATTATCTAAAGAACAATGAAATGGTTTTTGCTGGATTGTTTGTCATCCACAGTGTTTGGGGAAATAAAAATATGGTAAAAATAAGCAACCCTATAATAACCTATAAGCCTTTAATGTTGCTAAAAATGTCATTTTTTATTTAACATTCTGGAAGTGTGTTCTTAATCTACAAAACCTCTACTTTTGTTTGTTTGCAATCATTGTAAACAATAAATAAATGTTCAAAAAGACCTTGTAATTAAAGCTGAATGTTTTGTTCAGATTATTCATGCATAGCATTTTCCAAAAAAGTATTATGAATGATGTCAGCAACAAAACAAACAAAATAAAACAACACCTAACATGTACTTTGTGAAAAGTCTTGACAGTGAAGACAATGTTGTTCGTATTATAGAATAAAATGATATGAATGAAATATTTCCTTAAATATCCATGTAAATAAAACAGACATTATTTACACCTTTTCAAAGAGAATATATTTTAAGACGTGATTCCTGAGTTTTACCTGTCTGTGTCTTAACTGGATGTGCAGCAACAACCCTCCAGGCACTGTGTCTTCCCTCCTCCATCCCAGACACCCAGCATGACCAGCCGCCATATGGTGAGAGATTTACCATGGCGACACGGACAGGAGGCTCTTACTCAAACCTTCATCAGAATGTCAAGGAATGTCAGGAAGAAGACGACACGAGGACGAGTGGGAAAGAGAGCAGCGATAAAGTGGCATTGTTCTGTCAGCACAGCAGGCTCAGCTGGCCTAAACAGCCCCAGTCCCCTTAGCCTCATAAGACTAATGCCAGAAAATCACAACCTGGGGGGTTTGATCCTCTAAAGGGCCTCAGAGACTTTATTAATATGCAGCTTTTTGGGGGGGTTTGTGTGCAGAATGCATTCTTAAATGTGTGTTGCAGATGCTCACATTTATACACATTCAGAGCACATTTTAGCAGTGACACACTTTAAATATGAGGTAGCTCGGTGCAGCAGTGCACAAAGACATGCAGTCACACACACACACACCATAAAAAGCTGCAAAGGAGGAAAAAGCCATAAAAATATTCAGCTGATTGCTTCCAGGCTACAGAGTTAAAGTGAGGAAACCAGGCAGGTTCTATCTCCATCCTCTGCATGGTATATCTGAATGTGCTGTGCAGGCATTTTCGCCGTCTAGGTTCTCTATGTATGGCTTCCCCTTCCCCCACCCTTTCCATCATACTGTATCCTCCTCACTCACACAGCAGGCTCCCCTCCCCCACCCTGTTCGCACCATCCCCTGGGAAGATGGAGCAACCAGAGAGAAATTAATTGAAATCTAAACCCGACGCAGGATTAACTAAGTAGGTGAATTCCAGTTGTCACATAATCAGGGCTAGTGTACTATTTGACTTTCATCAAACGAGGCTGACTGAAACAGCAACCGGGGATAATGACAGGGAAAAACGAGCCAGCTGCTGCCCCCCACCCTTCTCTTTCTGCCTCCCTCCATCCCTTCCCCCTTCTCCTCAGCATCTCCATCCATACCTGCAGCCAATCCTCGCGTGTAAATTATAGATCCTTCCTGCAGGCGACGGGGATGTTGGTATGTACAGAGGTAACAGCAGGGGCAAAATTGCAAAATGCTGCTGTCACATTTTGTGACACCCCCCTCCTCCTCCCCCATTCACAGGGAGACAGATAACCAATGGTAACCAACAGGTAAAATAAATATTTTATCTTATCCGATGCTAGCAAGCATACTGTGCCATGTACGGTAGTAAATATCTGAGTTTAATCATCACAAAAATCAAACAAAAGCTTCATCATGGCAGCATCTTTTTCAATAAACATGTAGGTATCATCATAGTCGGTATGTAGGATGTAGAAGCATTTGAGCGATACGCTGTCATTTCCTAAGCACTGTGAAAGCAGCGTGGTATTTGGTTTCTTTGGAGAAAACAGAGGATAAAATGTTGAGCTAAAGTGGGTCAAACAGCACAGCGCTCTGATGAAGCATGACTTGCTGCAAAAAAATGAGAGCATGTCAGAAGATTTTTCTTTCACTTTAAGAGGATGATGCAGATAGGGCAACTCGAAGCGCTGTGGAGAAAAAAAAGGCACTTGGTGTATTTTGAACACTGAAAATGTCCTTATTTAAAATTTACACTGTGGTTTCGGACAATAACCTGCAATAAAACATGAAGATTTAAATCTGATTTACTGCAAAAATATTAAAAAAGTTGATGCCTTGCAGGATATAAAATTCTGGGGTAAAATTTTAATAACAAATATTAAATTAACCACCATGTTTTTAAAAACATTTTTACTAAGCAGTATGAGGAAAATAAATGGAGGCCATGTACTCTTATTACTCCATGCAGTGTTTAGTTTAAACCAGTGCAGCAGCGACTTTACTCCCAGTAGTAAAATCATTAGATTTCTTTAGTATTTCACGCTGTTTAAAAATCAATATGTTAGCAAGTTGTCGTGTGTGTGTGTGTGTGTGTCTAAACCGTGGGTAACATTGGGTGTGGGCAGAAATGTGAGTACATCAGAGCAAATATCAACTTAGTTGATAATATAGTTTGGGCTTTTGCCCGGTGAGGTTGACCTCAGCTTGTTGGCTTGCAATGTCATTTACCACCTGCCACACACACACACACACACTGCATTTGTATGTCCACTTTAGCTCCACGTCCACACATTTTTTTCTTTGGAGACATAAAGATACAAGTCTGTCATTTGCAGTGGGAAGGACTAATGTGTGCTGCTGTGTGTAAATACAAGAAATAAATTATACAAATGAACAATGATGGAAAACTCTTTGGAGTTTTATGCTTCTAAGGGAGGAAAGTGTAGGAAACACAAAAAAATATAAATAAACATGCACCTTGTCTGCACACACCCACACACACAGTAACATATAAACAAATTCATATTAAACAGAGCTGTGAGGCGAAGGTGTGTGTTGTGGGATACCTGGACAGATGGCAGGGAGTCATCCCGTTGGACCTGCCATCAGAGAACAGAAACAGCCTCATCTGCTCCACACACACACACACACACACACACACACACTTATGCATAAATTGATTATGAACATGCACACTACTTCAGTGCTGAATTCTTTGTGTGCATACTTTGTCAAGTCGTTTTTTACGTAAAAAATAAAATTACGTAAACCTCTCAGAGGTATGTGTTTTTACTGAACCCTGGCTGCACAGTTAACAAGATGGCCAGGTTAATGTTACAACACACTGACAAAAACCCAACATTTCATCACATATTAACACACAATCTTAGCTGGAGTATGGAATTAAAGGTAAACAATAACATTAATCCTTGCAGCAGACTCTGTTTATTTGATTTTAACATTGAACTCTGACACGTGAATTAATTTAATCTTATCTAATTAAGATTGATTTTTGTTCACGGTGGGATGAGAACTGCTATATGTGTGTGTGTGTGTGGTAAAAACCTGCCTGTGACTCAGATGCTTTCCATGACAGGGGAGGAGTGATGGGCAGGGAGGCTAACAGACTATCGAAACCCACTACTCCATCCTAAATCACATTTCAAAGCATAGAGGAGTCTATTATAGGAAATTAGAAAGGCCTTGGATCTGAACAAGCCTATCATTCAATTTTATTGAGTCTTCTCGGTAGCCCTTGGTGTATTGTATGCACTTGTCAATAGCAATTCATCTGCATGTGTTGTGTTGACAAACAGCACCAAGCAGCTCATAAAAGTGTGCAAGTGCATAAATGTGCACACACAGACTCTTATCTCCTCGATGCGGGCTTTTTGGAATCCAATTGTAAAGTCCACAGAGCCACTAGTTATAGGCAAAGACGTTCAAGGTTAGATAACATCGATGTTTGGGAAGCTGTGGCAGGATATGAGCTACGATGAACCCTTAACAAAGTAGTTGTGCACTTTTTGCCAGTTATTTATCACTTTCATTGCAGGTTTGTTCTACAATTTTACATAAACTATCTGCAGGTTCTTGCTTCATTATCAGAGCATTTGGCAAATGCACTGTAGGTCTATCTGTTTACAGGCATCTGGGAAGATTCCTAACATCTCTCCCTCTCCATCCACCCCCCATATCCACTCTCCCGCTGTCAGCCCGCTCCTGCAAAGAGCCACGCAGCTCCCGATCCGTGTGCATCGTGTCAGATCATTTTGAGGAACCAAATCAATAATACAACCATAAATTTTATTTAAATAAACATCAGTGGCCTACTTAATTAATGAAACCTCATCTGCAATTTGTCAGTGTCAGAAGCTCAAACCCCTTTGATGTTGGTATGAATATTCCTTTTCAGAAAATGAGGCTCTGGCATGATTAGTGCTTACTGTGGCCTTAGCCTCTCCCGGCCTTTCGTGGTACTGCCTGAATCTCTGCGAGGCTTATCAACAATACACAGCATCACTAGATTGAAATCATTTACTGAGCGGGGAGGACAATGGGAGGCTGTAAAATGAGTGTGTGGAAACAACATGAAAAATAGTGGGGGGAACATCTAATGAATCTAATCTCCATACTTGCAACTTGATCAAATGCTTGAGCAATTTCAGAGGCCATATATCAAACCGTACATGACATTAACATTGAATCAATATCTGCGAGGTTCACCCCCATTAAAAATAACACTGAGCAGTAATGACCAGCAGAATTATGAGATAAATAAAAAGGAGAACTATAAAACTGCACAGGATCATAATGTGAGATGAGTATCTGACCTGTCCTTGTAGGGAACAGATGCAGTTTTGCTTGGATATATAATTTAGTGGTGAGCTGCAGGACTTTGTACACACCTTATTAAAAAGTCTTCATCAAGCCGAGCTAGCATGTCTACTCCAGCAAGACTTGCTAACAATCTAACATCAGCTGGGAGAACAAGTCATAAAGGCTTTACTGACCTGAATAAGTCAAGCTGATCAATGCGTCGCACAAGTTGATAAATTAAAAACATTCAGGATGCCGTAACAGCGCTTGTCAACCATTAAACTAAAAATCAGGCTGACAGCAGTTCAGCAAAAACACACCGTGTAACGACAGGAAGAGCTCAGTGAAGATGTGCTGGTGAGACAAATTTCAGCTTAAACAGAAGCACAAAATAAAGGGGAGAGGGTTATAAAGTATAAAAACTGAACAAAACTGTAGATCCAAGAATTACATTGACCTTGCATTGTAAAACACAAGAGCAAAACAGAAAATTGTTTCACGAAACAAACAATACAGTTAAAATGAGTTTTAAATAATACTTTTTTTTATGGAAAACAATAAAGTCAAACAAAAATCAGTCAAGTATCTAAATAAAAAACAAAATATACACTATATATTTAGTTTTGAGCTATATTATTATAGTTATTTATTATATTATATTATTAGAATATATTATATTATTATAGTTTTCCTCCATTTTCTGCTTCATTTTCTAAAATGTCATTTTCTGTATCATCTCCTTGTATTTTTACTGTCATTGTTTTGCAGGTGTGTTTCTTACAATGATTTATCTTCCTTATCGCCATCAGGGCCTCCATAAATACAAAAAACGGTCATTACAGCATGTTTCCATAAATGAAGTTTTACTTTGTATGCCTGCTCAAACAAAACGAAAACATCTGTACACCTCTTCAACCAAAGCTCACACACCTTTCTGAAATAAAAATACAAATATAAACATCATAAGCAAAATAACGCTTCAACCAGCTGATGTATTTATAGAAGAATAAATATAAACATGAACACTTTCTTACATGCTTTGTAACGAGCTTGTATCAGCTAACTCCATATGTTTCGTGGGACCAAGCAAACCTGGTTCATTCATTTTTTAAGCCAAAACTAGGTTACAGCACTGAGACTAAAACTGATTAAAGCTCAAGGTGTGAACGAGAAAAGCGGAAATCACCCCCATCCCTTATTTGGGACACCTGAAATAGGCCAGAGGCTGGTTTCTTCCTATCCGAGGAGCCATGGGAAGCTTGAGAGACTAGAGGGAAAGAGGAGGGAGGTGGTTGTAGGGGGATTCAGCGGGGCCTTAAGTGTGCTATCATAGGCGTCTCTTGTGCCTGCCTGCTTTATTTGCAGTAGTCAGGTTAATGAGTCCACCAGCCCACTTGATGTTGAGAGGCCTGCCACAAAGAGCTGCCTCATTAGAGCTAGCCTGGCATGCTGCTCTGAGACAAAGGGACATTCACGCCTCTGAATGCCTTTACGCTCCTAAATGCTGCCAGTCAGTGAGGGCCAACGCCATGGCATAGCCCCATGCACACGTCCTGGCGCCCGGCCAGCCACACCGTGACCCTGAGCCTGGCTGGCTGGATTCACAGGCTGCTGCAGGGCGAGTAAGCGCTGGGATGAAAGAAGTCTTTACCAGCCTGCTGTGATAGTCAAAGTGTTTTTGGTGCGAGAGAGTAAAAGCCAGAGCAGAAAACCAGGAGACAAGCTGCAGTGTCAACGATTGAAATTTCTTCCCCTACACTCTCAGGCTGCATGACTGAGCTTCCCATCCGCTTTTCTCCCCTTGTTATCGTTGTATTTGCATTTAACTTCATCTCCACATTCTTCACTCTTTGAGCAAACCACCTTGTTCAAACAGACCCTCACTAACAAGGTTACACCTAAAATATATTCACAAATTGCCTTAAACCTACAACTGCTGCCTCACCTCAGGTTTCCAATTAGTGTGACATAATGACTGAAGTGCACGATTCCTGTCTGTGATACAAGGTGCTTTATCAGCCAAGGTGCAGGTATGACCTATTTAATGAGAGCTCTTGCACGGTATTCAAATGTCACTACTCTGTGTAATTTCATGCTGCACAACTAGAGTCTGCAAACCCTGCTTCAATGGAAAAGCAAGTTTGCCAACAAACATTGTCATAAAACAGAGACGTAAACAATAGCATATTTTCATTCAAAAAATGTTTTAAGGACATAATTCCTATTTTACAGCACAAGCTCAGACACAATACTATAAGGAACAAATTATGCTCATAATCATTACACTGACAGTGATCCGGTTCACCATTTCAGCGTAAAAAAAGCAAAAAAAGGGAAGATTTCTCAAAGCTTCAGGTCAAGAGTTAAATATTTTCTGCATAGGCAATCCACTGTTTCCACCACACTATTTATAGCGCAGGCAGAAACAGCTGAGCTGACTGCAGTGATGTCACTTGCGCTGATGGAATGCTTTGTTCCACAGCGTGTGCGCATGCCACCTGGGTCTGTGTGAGCTGCAAGGGGAAGCTCAATGCAGGAGCCAAGATGGCTGACAGTTGCCCTATTTTTCAAGCAGAAAAAAAAAAAAAATAAGCAGAAAAACGAGGAAACCATCACTATCTCTGAGAGACAGGCTGCCCACCGCCCCAAATAATGAGCTCCGTAACCTTATAAGAACATTCACTCCTCTGCCATGGCTCTGTGTGTTCACATATTGAAAGGTATCAGCATTTGTTGCTGCCATTTGGAGCCGAGCGCTCGTGTCAAAGTAATGTAACATCAGAGTCGCCACACACTGCAGCTGAACGGGAGAAAAGAGCACGCACGGTCTTAAGTGTTTAAGGTTTGTCATTCTGAGCACAGCGTGCATACAGTCAAGGCGTTCGAGAAGTATTATACCCATATATATTTTTAGTAAGCCTTTGGGCTTCTTTCAGTGTCCCTAAAAGAGCATGGTTGCCTGGCAACCATTATTGTTGCCATAGAGATTCATGTGTTGGCAGCTGCTGCAATCAGCATTAACTCAAGGCACATATTCTCATTCCGATAGTCAGGCGATGGGAAGGCTTCTAGGACACAGAGAGGGATAGTAATCAGTGTGAAACATATGCTCATCCATTACTCGCTGCATTAATACAATTATATCAAAAAGAAATTTATGGCTTTGCTTTGCTGCAATGATCACATTGCAGACAGAGGCATAAAATTCAGACTCATAACTGATCCCTGCTTTCATTTAATAAATGGCACCGGGCTTGTAACACGGTGGGAAACAATGCAATTTTGCCTCCAACACAGGCAACAATTCCATCTGAGACATCTCTATTGTGTTTATAAATGACAGAAAACACTTTTGTTTATTATGTTTTTTCTTTGGTGGCAGTAAAATAAAACCCCAACAACTGTAAAACCTGTTTATGGTGAATGTTTAAGATGATGGTGATCCTGCTGGCAGCATTTATTAAAGGTAATATTATTTATTTATTATTTTGTTTGGGATCTTGATGACACAGTGAAGTGAACGCACTGCAGAGAGACGGGAATGTTAAATATGGTGATACATTTCATCCTAAACTCCGCTGCTGTTTCATTTAGACCTGTTTGGTGTACAAGTGGTATTAACCTCCTTCCATTCTTTATATGGGTACGCATCCATTCCCACTGGAGCAATTTTAGCCCTGTTGGGAGCAAAAACACGCAGAAATCATAAGACCAGCTATTTCTTCTCCTGGCTTTTTTTTCTTCCTCCCTTTTCCTTTCCGGCTCTCCGTCATTTCACTGTTGACATCCCAGAGAGCTATGTGGGGATAAAGAGGCAGAGAAAAACAATAACAGACCCATTGACCCCCATTTCACAAACCTTGGGGGTATGAGAGAAATCCACTTACATGTCTGGAACAGACCTGCTGATTGGGCTTCAATAGGCTTTCTATTAGGAAGCAGTGGAGGTGCAGCACAAGGTCCTGGCTGCTGCCCGCTTCTGAGTGAGGATGCTTCTGTGACAGATGCACATTTACATCTAACCTCTTGAGGACTTTGGGTGAGACACAGATGCTGAAGTGTATCTCCAGACAGAGAGGCAAGTGGATAAGTATGTATTGCAGCTCTTGGGCAATACATAAATCCATACTGTGCCTTGTAAAATCAGCGATCCGATCATATCACTGCAGTTACAGCTATCCTTTAATTAAAAAAAAGTGTGACGGCAAAGCGAGGCAGCAGTGCTGGAATATCAGTTATTAGCAAAAGATGAGCCCCTGTGTCCAAAACTAATAAATTTGTTTCATCCACACAAGTCAGACAAGAGGTTTTACTACATTTACTGCTGGTAACACGAATCTTTCTGAAACAAATTACGATTAAACTCATCTTAAAGTTGCATTACAGCATCCCACAACCAAACAACAAAACCTTAATTTCCCTTTTCGTACAGCTTTAATTGCACATGGAGGAAAGCGTGGCTTTGTAAGTCGAATGCGATGATCTTCTGACAGAAGCATTAGAATAGAGGCTCTCCTTGCTTTGTGTGGATGCTGCTGGTTGACATTTAACATCACAGAGAAAGGGGAGGTGGAGAGCCCGGTGCCCTACATGCACATTTGACCCCCTGCTAATGTCAGAGGGGGAAGGTCCCACACACTCTTCCTTGCTTCACTCACACAAAACACTACTAAGGTGCAGAGCACGAAATATCCATCTCTGTAGTCACCTTTTCATATTCAAATAATGAGAGGGTCAATTTCAACATAACTAGAAAGGAGGTAATTGCATGGTGATGTGGGGAAATAAAAGGTTTACGTTGCCTTTAACATGGATTTTTTTTATTTGATCTGAATATAAGCAGCACATAAATGCTATTTAAGGTAGCTCCATCTCCTCTTCTACGCATAAATCACAGATTAAATCTGTAAATTTACCAGCAACTAAAGCAAATCCACATCAGATTTTATTTAACATGAAGGAAATGTTTAAATGTTTGCACGTTCACAGCCAGCAGGCCTGTAACCCAGCGCATCTGACCTGGTTGTGCTTGCACGCAACCATGAAATAACAACTGCTGTTTAGTGTTTGATGTTAGCTCGGGGAATGTACCATCCCTACTCAGGTTAAGCAGGCAAACGATACCGTCAGGATTTGTTTGAAAAAAAAAATTACAATGAGGTCAAGTCCTGAAATAACACAGGATCTACATCTGGGTTGTTCTCTAAGTACTGAGCCTGTTCATTACAGGTCAGGTCTTGTTGCAGCTCATGAAGACTAATTATTGTTATCACAAGAACAGATGACAAAAATAAAAATCACATGCACACAAAACAACTCAGATGCTTGACCATCCAGGGATGTCAGAAAATATTCAGGTGGTTTAATAAAACAAGACACATTCAGTAACAACCTTTATCTGAGTGTGCAAAGGTCCCCAGAACAACACACACACAATGTTATACAAGTAATATTGATTTTTGCACATTATAAATTGGTTTGTATGACTTACAGCAATAAATTATCATTTGGACCAAAAATAATAAAAATGTAATAGTTTTCCTAAGAAATAAATACTAATAAAATGTTGAGAGGGCAATAGTTAATACATTATGATAAATATAATATATTAGTACATAAAGCAACAGTATATTATTTTTAAATTGCCTCATGATTCAGCCACCACTTATTCTAAGTCTTTTCCACAAAGTGTGCAACTACACAGTCAACACTGTGCAACACAACTATTACAATGTTGTTAATGTGGTAATGCAATTACGTTTACTTTGCTGAAAATGTGATGCCTGTATTTACATCTTTTGATTTATATCAGAAAACTTCAGCAAGCTGTTTTTAATTCCAGCCTTTTCAAACTAAAATTCAAGATTCTTATATACACTTTATGCTTTATTAAATAAAACTGGAAACAAAAAAAAAAAAAAGAAATTATTTAGACAACTGGTGAATTTTACAAAGCTACTGAAAGCATATAAACAAAAACAGGACTTATAGGCAAAGCAAGCAGTAAATACAGCTTTAGCCATGGCGGTAGGCTATAAAACAAAAAGATTAATGCGTCACGTGAGTTCAGGTGTAAGAGAATTTTTAGGAGAATATTTGGAGCATCACAAGAGCAACGTCGTGCATTTTGTGTTGGGGGGGGGGGGCTGATGTACAGAATATAAAGGGGTGGAGGAGGAGGGGGGGGGGGGGGTGGTGACAAAAACAAAAAGATAGGATTGAAGCCTCCCGTTGCAGCTACAGTGTATCTGCTGTACAGCACACAGCCTGCAGCAGCCTGTTATCCTACACAGCTCCATGTTTTAACTCCTCATTCGTTACAAAGACTCCCAAAAACCACCAGCACAGTTTGTTTTTAATCACGTTTAAACTGGTCTTACTGGTCTGTTAAATTTATTTCTGTTTGTTGTGAACGTGCAACAGTGAGGAGGCCTTTAGACTCGTAAATGTGTGTGTGTGTGTGTGTGTGTGTGTGTGTCTGTGTGAAACGTATATGGTCCATTCTTAGTCGAAAATGCTGAAAGAGATTTCGGTTCAATTCTACTTTTCTGTTTGTTAACATAAAGTTGTGCATATGAGGCGTTTCGATCCAGCAGCTATGAAATGCTGTGAACTGTGACTCTGCAGCTATTTACTCCAAAGCGGATAAATTCCGTGCAGGCGCGTTTTTTACCCCATTTTTCTGTCCTTTAAGTTTTCCGGTATGGAGAAGAATATGTCTATGTAGCCCGTTCCACAGCTGATGAACGTATATCCAACCAACAGGTTACTATAATATTTAGTCCAAATCCAGTCTGACTTGTTTCCATCCGCCGACAGCTCGCTGCAGAGTGGCTGCAACTTTTCCAAACTTCCTCTGTCCAAATGATGGAATGTGCATCTGCAGCCACTGGTCATTTCTTTCTGTCTCCCCCACTTCCTTCCCCGCTTTACGCACCTCTCTCCCACCGCTTTTCTTTTTTTTTTCTTCTTCTTTTTTCAGCCGAGGGGCCCAGTGGCCGCCTCTTGATTAATAAATGTTTATATGTTTTGAAGTGCAGGACAAAAGGAGGTGGCCTGTGACCTACTGGATCCCCGACCTTGTGCGGGTTCATTGTGAGGCGCTGGGAAAGGGGCTTTTTGGATGGAGACCCCGGGCCACTGACCCACACACATCCCAGAGCCCTGTCATTCATGCGCGCACCGCTGCATGTCGCCCCGCAGCTCCATTGTTTCAGCGGGAACAAAAGCTACCCCCCCCCCTTCTGCCAGAAAAAAAAGCAGCTTTCAAACTTCCCTCTATATGAAGCCTGACGCAACTCCGGGCTGAGTTTCCCTCCAAACCCTCAAACCAAAGAAGAAAATTGCTTGACAAAACGCGAACGCGGTGTGTTCGCCCAAGTTGCATCACAACATTGCATCACTGGATTCTTGCAGCCGTCAAAGGCCAACACTGCAATAGAGTGAAACAATGAAAAAGAAGCAGAGCAGATGCTTAGGACAGTTCAGAAGAGGAAAAATGGGGAAAATGCAAATATGACCTGCAGGCTTGTTTTAAAATCTATATTAAAAAGCTTAAATCATATTAGGTTGAGCATTAAACGGGCTTTTTTGGCTACAGGGTTAGTTAAGTTACTGGATGACATCATCTATGGGCCCAAGTCTCGATTGGATCTTTGCCTGGGAGTCAATCATGGCAGGAAGTGAAGGGGATACAAACGAGCAGTGTAGGGCTGCCACTTGCTTCAATCAATTAAGCACTGCCTCCGTTATGAATGCGCCTCTGAGGCAGTCTGCGCGCGTTTGCACGTCAAACAATGCGCAAAAAGAACAAATCTGCTCTGTTAAGGAAAGGGAAGTTTTCAGCATCACTACAGAATGAGGAGATTTTCTTTTCCTCCATAATTTATCCTTTAGTTTAACCTAAATGCTTATAGAGTTTGAGTTGCAATCTCCCGGCCTGATGCTGAAACTGCGACGCACTAATGGACCTCTCAAGACAAATGGCATTAAACATGATTAATCGTAGCTGGCGAGTCCGCGATCCCACAACACAGTAAAAACGCTTCTCTGTCACACACACACACACGAAAAACACACACACACACACACACACATTAAGCAAAGCGGGACGTGTTGTGTTATTAAACGAAAAGCTGTAGCATGCATGACAATAATAAACTTAAAACTGGGCTAATATTTATGTAAAAAAAACACCGGGAAGCTCATATAAAGCTTCAAAGCGCGCGCATATTTGCGTGTAGGTGTGAGCGAGCACGCATTTATAAGCTCGTGCGTGCTGGGAGAGAGCGAGAGAGGCTGAGAAAGAAAGCGATTTTACTCATTGTAATGCACAGAACGACCTGCCCTCTTTTGGAAAAAAAAAAGTAGCGAGAAAGCGCAGCCATGCTTTGCAGAGGCTCCAGCGTCGCTCTCAGTGGAAGCATCAGCCTCTCGCCAAACGGAGTCTTTGCCTGCTCGCCGACACAGCGACAGAAAAACCGGGAATACACGCGCGCTGTGAAGTAATAAAGCTTAAGAAGAAGCGAGAAAGCAGCAGGACTGGGATAAATGTTAGCACAGTGCGCTGGGATCCACCATATGGCGTGGATCACATCATGGTGAGTATCGTATGTTTCCATTTTGCTTTATGACGAACCTCTTCATCAATTATGTATGATCTGAATGTGTGAACGTTTCAAGGATTAGTAAATAGAAGTTGAATCAAAGTGGGGACCGTAGTTCATCATGTAGGGACGGAACGGTCCATCCACGCTGCACTTGCCATTGTTATTGCGGGCTTTGGGGAATAAAGCACCATGGGGGGAGAAAAGAAAGCACGAGTAAACCTGCATACGCTGCAGCCTATATGTCGTTTCATGTCGACGGTTGCATAATCAATAAGAAGGGTAAAGAGGACGTGGATTCCTTAGTCTCATCATTTGTTGGCTGCGCGGCGCTGGAGGACAATAGGGGTCGTTTTCTGGTCGGAGGGACCCGAAATATCGCCTAATGATGTGCTGACGGGCAACATGAAGATCCAACAACGACTACGGGTGAGAGAGGACCGGTTATGAGGGGATGGTGATGTTTCCGTCTAAAATGGCGATTCCCTTTGTTTCTGTATGGAGCTCCTCTATTCCAGCGTGGTATAATGCATTACCGTATACCATCCTCCGCCTGCACGTTACACTGCTTTCGCAGGGATTTTGCTCTTTCAGGAGAAAATATGGATGAGGTCCTCAATTGTGATCCGTTCAAGAGCTCACCAAGGCTCAGACAAGAGAGCAGGTACACTACAATCTTGATTTAATAATGTATTAGACCATTTTAAAAATCAAATTTAGGTTTAAAATGACTGCTTTGGCTTTAGTTTAGAAGATTTTAACAGTAGCTACAGATGTCTGTCAGCCTCCCAATAAAGTTTATGCGTTTATGAGAGGATTTCACTTTGCATCTGATTTATAATGAAAGACAAGCATCAGATTTATGCACGTTATCAAAACGGAAGCAACTCGATCAATGGTTTTATTGAATGTCACTGATTCCACCTCCTCTGCAGGCACTCACTTATCACATCAGGAAAAATGCAGCATTTGTTAACACTCGTATCGCAGGCTCGAGATAAGAGCATCCTTTTATCGTCTCTATGCACGGGGACGTGCACGAGAGTGCGCGTGTGCGCATGCTCAAGTGCTCCTGTATTTGCGTGAGTGTGGTGCGCTTTTTTTTTCCATCCTTATTTTTAAACAGTGCGATGTTGCATAACTGTTCACAGTCAATGCCAGATTTGGGGCTTCACAATTTGCAGCACCATTGTTGGCATTTCCTCTGCCGGTCGCGCGCGCACGCAAGTCCTCACCAACCCACAGACAGAATTATTAACACATCTTAGCGATAAGCCTTCGTGCTCATATTGGGAAGTCGTCGATTTCCCTCCTATTTTCAAGGACGCAGGGTAGTGATGAGGAGGACGCCGGGTAATATAGAGAAACATCTGTTTGCCTGGTGACGTCAACAACCCCCCACCCTAACCTACCCTACCCCCCCTCCTCCCTCCTCTGTCATCCCAATCCTCTTGTGCTGAAGGCAGATGCCTCATTTGTTTAGCTGGAGCACCATTAATCCCAAAGTCAGAGGAAAAGACCGGACGGAGAGAGATCAGTCCCATTTAGGTGGTGTCGGTGCTGGACTCGCGCCGCACTGCTCGCTCTCCTACATCACCATGAGTTTGTAATTGGACGCGCGTGGACATCCGCAGTTTCTCATCTGCCCCGTTTTAGGATTTGCGGCATTTGTAACTTGTGATTCGCGATGCGGCGTGTGTGTGTGCTGCAAGGGGAGAAAAAGACAAAAAAATCAATATACTGCACGTGGACAAAAGATTTTTCTGGATGACACGAGCTTTTTTCCCCCTCCAGACTGATCAATGTGGAATATTTTATTATGCTATTTGCTGTATAAGGTTCATGACGCATTTTGTGTTTGCTTTTTTTTGTAGGTGCATTATGGGACAATGGACGGTATGTGGTATCTGCTGTTTTGGATAAATCAGCCAACGGAAACGGATCCAGCGGAGTCCCTTCTCGCTTGGAAAGGCGGTTTGGGACATATACACATATTTTGCCCTAAATCTGGCCGTTTAAATAATTTATGTTACCTAACCCCCCTTTTCCCTCTAGCTGAGTGTGTTTTCTCATTGTAAAAAGTAGGCCTTTCCACCAACTGGGATCGGATTGTATCTGTTGAGCCACGCAGGATTCATTTGTCTTTTTCCCTCTTTTGTAAATTCCAACTTCACAAAGCGTTTCATTTTCAGAACATGGGCCTCAGAGGCTGCAGAAGAGTCTGATTCTGGGTGTAATGACATGTTTCACAGAAAGGTTCGAGGTGTCTGCGCGTTTTACGCAGTAAAGTGAAAGCAGTTGGTGGATTCATGCGCCCTCATATTCGCACCCATGCAAACAGAAACACACACACACACACAGACGAGCGGGTTGTGTCTCTCCGTGTTCACAGCGGACCTTGATTTAATGTCTTACAATTAAGGCACGCGGTGAATGCCAAGAGATTATCCTCCTATCTTCGCATGTCTGCACAGCTACAAATATATATAAAAAAGAAAACAGTCGAACTACTTACTAATAAATTAAAAACATACTCGTGCCATCGTGGCAGTGAAGGTTTGATCTGTTTATATATGTAATGCTTCTCTGTTCTTTCTTTTCAACAATAAAATAAATATACACAACGATTTTAACAGCTCTGGTTTTATGTGAACATGCAAGCTCGACCGTGTGTATAAGCTGCGTGTGTCTGAGAGTGTGTGTTGTGTGTGTGAGTCTGTGGGAGCTGTCCATCCCCACGTAGGCTGCCCAGAGCGCTGTCCACCTTCTGTGGTGCTGAAATCTGCGCAGCACCGATCAGCCTTTTGTTTCACCCGCTGCTTGTAGCGCAAAACTGTAGGACAGGAATCCAATGAGAGGTCTAATGAATTATAAACTGTTGTATATACACACCGACAAAAGTGAACACAGGCCAGTTTGTGGATAAGAACACACCAAACAAGCCAATGGAGCCTAAACACAAATCAAAATAATCGCTTGATTTTCGCTTATTTGTTGAAACACGTTGTTTTGTCTTCTCAAGCAACCAAAATATAAAAAAAACCCCGTTCACGTCAAGGATTTATTAAAAACTCAGATTTATTAACTGCACAGGAATAAGGAAAAGCAGGCTGTGTGGGCTGCACTGCTGAGAACCTCTATGGACCTATGTCCAATAAAATGAATATAGAGGTCTGACATTGCGCACCAACTAATCTTTGGACCCAACAGATGAGTGAAGATTAGATGTAAAAGCATCAAGGCATTTGAGCGTTATGCAATGACATCCTTCCTTCTGTGAAGCAGTTTTAATCAAAGATGAGATACTGGTGCACTTCGCACACGTGATATGTGTTTTATTCAGCATTACAAGTTAGTTTGAACCCAAACCAGAAAAAATACCGCGGTTCAATTTAGCAAACTCTGATGGCACAAAGATAATCCGACAGTGATTAATGATTTGAGTGCGTGCGCATCATTCAAATGAAGATGGATGGATGGATGGATGGATGGGAGGAAGAGGGGCCTCCTGGTGGAAGAAGGAGGGTTTGTTCGATCTTTTCACTCACTCGATGATGTGGAACATGAAACAATAAAAAAAGAAAGCAGTGAAATGATTAAAAAACGCCACAAACATGTAAAGATAACATTTATAATGTGCACAATCAAGCGCTGAAGACTTCAAAATAGATATTAATTTGCTAACAATGGGAGAAAACAGCACCAGCATCTTCTAAGTGGGGGGGAGGGGGGCACGCATGCTAAAATGCGCACAAATAGAAGCACAACTTCTGTCACAGTTGTGTCACTGTGTAAAAAAAGTGCACCCTATGCCACGTCATGAAAATGGTACTCTGGAGGATCTCAATATAGAGCATCACGATACAAAACATACATTTCATATCACAGCTCAACAGCTTTGGAGTCTGCCTTTTGCTGATAACCACAATCTCCAAGCTGAATGAAATCCACAAGGCTATACCACAAAGCATGTTCATCATGCCCTGGTTTCCCTCCGTTCCTCCTGCAGCAGTCTGCTTTGACTTTACAGGTCTTTGCCTGCCCTCTTGTGGTAGAAATACATAAATACTATTAAAATGAACTTTATTTAGCTACAGTAAGGTGGTGATGATGCCTAATTCCAGTTGATACAAGGCAAGATGTGCACAACCACAGCTGATTTCTGACATTAACGGAAACATACTCGAACATGCCAATTAGAAACAATGAATGTTCATGTGTTTGCAGTGTGAAAGACAAGGAGAACATGAATACTCCACAATGCAGAGTGCAACTATATCTCATTATGTTTTTACCTGTTTTGACTTGAGCCACATAAAATAATAAAGCGTTGCTGATGCTTTATCCTTCCAGTTGCACAGGCACATCATATCAGTAATGTTCCTAATGAACCAGTACAGGTTGAGTTGAAGCAGCGTTCTACATATTTTATAGGTTTCAGCTTAGTTAAGATAAACCTTTCACTTTCTCTACTTGCCCTTAAGGAACCCTCCGAGTCCAAATAGTTAATCTTCTGTTCTTGATCCTGCAGTGAAGCTTAAGTCCCAAACAGCAGTGAGGCTGATCAACACAAAACCTCAATAAATTAGAAACAAAATTATATATATTTATTTAAAAAATACATTTAAATGAGAAAATTAGTAAAATTACCAGTAAAATATAAAATATTCAAAACCACGAGAAAAAGTTAGTAACTGCACACAAAGTTAAAAATAAATAAATAAAGTTGTTAAAAAGAAAAAACCCAAATAAAGTAATTAAATACTCTAATTAATTTAGTGATTATAGTATCTAATAATCCAACTGTGTTGGAAGTTTAACTTCCTAACATGCTTGTGTTTAATAAAGCTTTTTCTCCCTTTTGTCTTCGTAGCTTCTTCATTAGCAAAGTGCTGAAATACACCGTGACTGTAATGGTGCTGGCACCGTCCTCATATTGTATCATTAGTCCAACCCGATTGGCCATGAAGGTGTTCTCAGGGTAAAGCAAGTGTCCGTGGCCTTTGTTAGATCATAACTCCTCAGGTATTCTGCTCCTGAGAGGGACATAAACTAACTGAAATGTGCTTCAAAAGAGCTTAAACGCTGACCTTGAATGTGTTTTTATAGCAAAATGTTGAACGTGTTTGTAAAGCAGCTGATAAAAATGGTCTTTATTAAAAAGTATTGAGTCTTAGAAGGTTTTATTTGAGTGTCTGCTTGGTTGGATTTTAGGTTAAGCTGTTTTTGGTCACACAAATGATCAAGATACATCATTAAATGCTGGTATGGGTTTTATATTATTAATTCAAGCCATTGTTGGTCAACTGAAGACATTTTAAAAATGCAGTTTGGAGCAAAAACTTAATCTCTGGATGAAATTAACACTGCAGCTTTTACACGGGCAACAAAAAACTTCTCCTGTGGCCTGATTTCACTTCACCGTGCTCACAGAGGAAGATTAATTCTGAACAGAATTTTTCAGCTATAATTTAGTTGTCTCCAGTGGATGATTCCCAGCAAGAAGCATGAGCCTTTCCTGTTTCTAGGTGTGTAATGTGTAGCTGCCAAGGCACCAAAGTCAGAGCGTGAAAAAATCCATGGCATATTCACAATAGTGTCAATTGGCAGGAGTCATTTGTAATCACTGCTAAAGGCACCATGAATGAGTGCTGCACATATGCCATGGTAACTAGCCCAGCTACCTTGTTAGGGGGTGGAGAGGGATTCTGTCCTTAATGCATTGCACTGAGTTTCTGCAAATGGCTTCTTGGTGAGAATAATTACCAAACTGGCTGTTAGTGTGAGCCTGAAATATCTGAGGTGAAGAAGAATGTTACAGAGTTGGTCATGTTGAATCTAAGTGCACAGCGAGGTTCCCAGGGCTACGATGAATGTTGGCCACAGCTGTGGAGTTCAGGTGTGACTCTTATGGAATTAAAACCGTGGAGCCATCCAGATGCTGAATACACTGCCAGCTCACTGTCACCATGCACTTACCTGGCATGGGCTGCAGTATTCTACCCTGAGGCTTTCATCCACCAGGAATTTCAGCTCTCCTTTTCATTTTTCAGACTAGCTTGTAAATAAAAGGCTAGACAGTATGACATTTAGCTTTGACTCCAAAGCCAAGTCCTGAACATCTGGATCTAACGATAAGAAAAATAGTGATTTTTGTGTGTGACCAGACGCTCCTTCAACTTGGAAAACCCAAAACTTTTAGCTTCTGTTTCACCGTGCTCAATTTTTCCTCTTCAATTTTCAAGGCTCAATTGTAACCAGTGACAGCGCATATTGACTTCAGATTCAGGGTTTCAGCAGGTATGCTTTACACACACCTTGTGTTGCCACATAATGCAGCTTAATATCATCAGAGGTGTTTGCTTTGCTGAAAGATAAACTGAACTGATGATTCAGGCTAATTAAAATGTCAGCTTCATCAAACAAAAGACTTCAATTGAGTCAGTTAGTTGAGGCGCGGTGAATACAGTGGAAATGTCTTATGTGGACGCAGAAATTAATTGTGTTGGCTGTAAAAGTATTCCTCAGAAGTATTTCTGAGCCAAAGCAAGTATGTGTAATGCAGGATCTGTCCTGCTTATCCTCCTGTCTGAAGATGGAGAGCATTAAGCACTGGTTTTCAGCATGGTGGTGAAATTCTCTACTAGAATAAAGAGTTTCAGCATAATTTTGATGATTTAATATTCTTTATGCTTGATGTTTTTTACTGAAACTACTGATGGAAACACAATGGTGAAAGAATAAACAGCATTAATGGGTTGTACTACACCATAATATCCAAAAGATGGCGATGCGAACACGTTGTTCTGAACAGCAAGCTTAGCGAGCGATAAAGTCAGATGTAGACTCAGTTTTCCAAGTAAAATATTGACTCTAAATAAACATAAAAGCTTAGAAGGAAAAGAAAATAACGCGGTGTTTGGAAGGTAAATGGTTAATAAAATCTTTAATGTCTCACGTGAGGTTTATTTAGAGAAAAATGCGTAAAAGTTAGAAAAAACAGTCAAAATAAAGAAAATGACACATTTCTTAAATGAAGCGCTGGTTGGTGATTAAAATACCACCGTCACAAACAAATATCGATATGTTTGCATATCTATAGAGGTGGAAGGCAGGTTAATAAAGTGTTTGAGTAAAACAACGTTGTAGAGTCTGACAACACAAACACTCAGTGCAGGAGACAGAGCGCACGCGGTTGTGTTTGCCACCGTTTAAACGCCGTTAATTAAAACGTTAACCTGATTGGGTAGAGACCGCGAGGGGGGGGAGAGGGTGTCTCAGCCCCAATAGGCGAATCCTTTTTAATAACCCGCCTCGAGATAATGATGTAAAAAGACCGAAGCGTCTCGTGCGTAACGAGGACCAAAGTGGAGATCCAGTGAAGGTGAATCAGACGCAGGCAGAGAGATAGAGGCAGGAGAGAGCAGCACTTATTACACCACTCTCCTCCTCATCACTACACCTCAGCTGACAAGTGGAGCGAGCCCGCAACTTCACCGCTGTCACGCAACTCAACTCGTAAAGGACAGACAGAGGCGCGTCAAGAGTTTCCAGAAGGGACCATAGCCTGTGACAGCGCGGAACCCACAAGGCTATGGACAGGAGGATGAACTTGAACGTCGGCGCAGGGGACATTTTTCACAAAACTCTCAGCGCCGTGTCCACTAAAAAGATGGACCCTTTCAGGTCGTCGGCTGGGATTGAGCTTCCACCCAGAGACCGCCAGTCGCCGATCGGTTGCTTTGACCAGTCTGACCCAGACCCGATTCAGCCGGGTGGACTGGCGGGAGGTAGAGGGGGGGCACTGGGTCTGCCGACCGGATCTTTGTGTGTCAAGTATGGGGAGAGCGCGAACAGGACTTCGGCAGCTGAAAGCAGCGGCGGAGAGCAAAGCCCTGACGATGACAGTGACGGCAGGTGTGACATGGTCCTTCTGACCGACGGGCGGACGGTGAGCGCGGGGAAATCTGAAGGAGGTAAGAAAACCAAAGAGCAGAAATTACTGAGGCTAAACATCAACGCCAGAGAAAGACGACGGATGCACGACCTGAACGACGCGCTGGATGAGCTCAGAGCGGTCATCCCCTACGCGCACAGCCCGTCGGTGCGGAAACTCTCCAAAATTGCCACTTTGCTGCTCGCCAAAAACTACATCCTCATGCAGGCGCAGGCACTTGAGGAGATGAGGAGGTTGGTCGCGTATCTCAACCAGGGCCAAGCCATTTCTGCAGCTTCGATACCTGCCACCACTGCCCTTGCAGCCCCCGGTTTGGGCGCGTACGAGCAGCCGCCTGGATACCCCTTCCCCACCGGAGTGGCTGCGCCCTCCTGTCCCGATAAATGTGGCCTATTCAACAACGCCGCATCCAGCCTCTGCAAACAGTGCACTGACAAGCCTTAACTGCGCCACACAAAAAGACTCCGAGAAGCACACAAGAGGACAGATCCCACTTTTGAGGACACTTTTGGAAAGAACACAAAAAAGTGAGACTGCTGTTGGTGAAGTCACTAGACTAGAGACTAAAAAATAAAGCCGATGAAACCTTTTATAATATTTACTAAATGCATTAAAAGTCGCTTTTTGTTTAAACAATACTTGATTGTGTATATAAATCATCCTTTAAGTGCTGGTATGAATGACAGTAAAGACCAAACAGATGCAGATGGCGGCCTGTAAAGGCTGCAGGTGTTGCTCATCACTTGCTCTGCGATGGATCTTCTTTTTTTATTTGGGTGACCTGCAACTTGCGAGAATTTCACTTGAATAGATGGACAGCTTCCCTGAGCATCAGTCCAACCTCACATGTGCTGCTTTCCTTCAGTTAGGTTTTTGTTTGTTTGCTTGATTGATTTACCTCAGAGACCAAGTTTTAATTAAAAGCCTGTTTTCGTGCACCTTTTTTAGAGCACGTGGAATGTCACGAAGAAGAAAGTGAATTAAAATAAATTAAATCGTCCAATCAATCGGATATTTGTGTGCCTATTTAGACACTTGTTAATAGCTGCGCACGCAAATTACAATTAATTTTAGGCACTGTGATAAAATAATAATAATAAAAGAAAATATAAAAAGCTTGATTAAGGTTTAACAGGTGTTTTGATGTGTTTTGTAACTTATTCATTTGGATATTTATGAGTGATATTTTGCTTGCATTGCACATTTTTGTCTGCAGAGTTGATGTGTTTGCGTTTTGTTTTTCTTCTCCAACACAAAGTCTTCACAATGATCGCGTTGTCAGGTCAGGCTGTATTACTGTAAATACTTTAGTTATTCTATCAGAAAAGAGGGCCGTTTGTATGTATTTCAGTGTTGAAAGCTTTATTAAAATATTTTGAACAACAGAAACAAACTTCTGAGTCCTTATGCGATGCCAGTTAGTGTGAGTGGAGTCAGAGAAAGCTGCTTTTATTTACATTTCATATTTGATTAATAGACGTATTGATATTTAACAGTTTTATAATGTGGGTCAACACATTTTCACGTGCTTAATATAAACGAAAACCACCAGATTCTCCCCCTCTCACCAGGTGTCAGGCACTGGACACGCTTTACTTATTTTCCACTTAATCAAAAACTGATTACTTTTTCATTTTCTGAGTCACTACAAGTCTTGGGAGAGAAGGCCAGACGTGGTGGCTGAATATAGCCTCGGGCTCGAGGAGGGAAAGAAATCATGGTGACCTTTTTTGTGGTTATTAGAACGATTTCCATGACGGTGTTAAATAATGGAATAATCCCAGAAACAAGTGTGTACAAAAACTATTCCTGTAATACCTGGATTCACATAATCGTTCAGGCAATTAGAGCTCCAGAGTGTGATTAAGAAACGTAATTACGAGCGCGCGCTTTGTTGCAATTTAATGCGTCTTTAATCACAACGCAGCCATCAGCTGCACTTGGAGCAACTCGGCCTTTGTCCTCCATCATTTAAAAGTCCGCAAAGAAAATGTTTAAAGGGATAAATAACAAATGGAGGAAAAACACAAATGAAAAAAGAGCAACATGAAACATTAAATTCGCGCTTGAAAAACCTGAAGTTCTTATAGAAGAAGACATTATGCAAAGGATATTTCCGTCATTAATTTGGTCTCTTAAAGAAAATAAAGCATTTTTTTTTAATCTGAAAGCTGTTAAGTCTTGCAGTTTGATCAGTTCAGAGGTCTTCAGCCCCATGGACAGAGAGCACGTGAGCAGTTTAGATGCATCCTGTGTTTGTGATCATGATCATGTGGTCTAAAACAGTTTTAAATGCAACATCATAATCATGTGAAAAGCAGATTGCTAAATTTTGTTTTGTCCATACGCAGTCATATGTGAACGTAAATAGATCTTTCCTCTACATTTGTGCAATAAATGTGGAAAAATATGTTAAAGCAGACTTTAAGCTCAGTCATTTATTAAAAAATAATAAATATGTATAGAAAAAGCAGTATCTTTTTAAAATAATTTAAAACAAAAAAGGTGCTTCTTTGTAGAAATGTGCAATATTGTCTCTGTTTTCTTATTACTGCAGCCTCTGATCTAAGCTTTGTGTCTGTATGATGAGCTATTCTGACAACAGGGTCATTACAGTGTCCTATTTAATCCCATCACACTCCTGAATGCCTTGAATCTCCACAGAAAGGCCCTTAATCAAGAATGGGAGTAAGCAGCAACTACAAGACTTAACCCAGATATCTTAAGTTTGAACCCAGTGATGTCTTTCCCCCTTCCTGCTGTTAGAAACTGAGACTTCACAACAAACATTAATTATGCAACATGCATTAATGTACAAAGGACTGGAGCATTTAACTCATACTAATATTCACATTAGTCCTGAAGAAGAGATTTCCCAGAGGTACGACAGTGTGGAAAAGAGAATGCAACCTCTAAAAGGAAAAAGACAACAGCAAAGGGATCAGTTTAAAGGTGGAGTAAATTTTAAAACCACAAAAATCAAAGTAATACATCCATAAGCAAAATACATTATATTCCCCTTGATATGGGAGCTACTTTTCACCAGCTGATGAGATGTGATGTACAGAGAAATGTCCCGGATGTGTAATGTTGGACTTAGAAGATGTCTTGTGAAAGCAAAAAAAAAAAAAAAAAAAAAGAAAGTAGGATGGTTAAATTGACCAAACAGACAAAAAAGAAGTCAGAAAAATATTTTTAATAAGTGGTGTAATAAAGCTGAGTCTGTCTTAAAAGCATTTACAGGGATATTCAAGGCTGATAAATAGAAGTGGGAGATAAAAAGCAGCTTTCATAAACCACAAAGTGTCCAATTTACCATATCAAAGTCCAGCAGGGTGTGTATTAATAACAGGGTTTTGATGCATGCTAAAGCTGATAAACATTAAAGTCAAAATATACATAAGCGCTCAGAATTGAAATGTCCTCCTCATATCAGTAACAGGCAAAACAATAGCAATGGATTCATCCATGCTGTGTCATACATCGTGTATAAAGATATATGCGCTGCACTGGCTGAGGCACCAAATCAACCTCTGGGTGGTAATTCGTTTTTGTCAGGCTACTGATAGCAATGCATAATGTTGTCTTCTTGTTGTGCACACATAATGCAGGCGGATACAGCTGCAGCTGAGGGGGTCAACTACAACAACACAACTCTTCACTGTTTAACCTCCATAATCAGCTAAATAAATGCAATATTAAGAAAAACATTTCTTTCCCCTGATCTAAATAGTTTACTAAATCAATCTAGCTTCCACGTGACATTTTATAATAAATCTTTACAGCAACACAGATGAACTGTCCCATTTACAGGAATAGATACTTAAACGGCACCGTTTAATGGTGCCAGTTTTTATTGGAAACGTTCATCCACTTCACTCATGACGTAACGAGGCGCAGGCATGTTGGTGAAGTTCAAGTAGGTGTGAAAGGAAACTAACATTAGCACCGCTCTTCTCGCTTCTTTCGTACATTTTTCCTTAAATTTCAGAGGTTCAGAAATACCTTGATGGTGAAATGAATTTAGCAGATTACATTGCTTTTTAGGAAAAACTATTTGTGAACAACTTTAATTCTTTTTCGCATTTGTTTCCCCTGAAAAAGCATAAAAGTGACGTTCATTCAAGGCTGCTTTCCTTTGGATAAAAAACAAACAGTGCCCGTTTCAATGTTTTCCTATTTGCGGCATAAGCTCCTAATTTAATTTTTTCTTTGCTTGTTTTCTGAGGATGCCCTGAGGTCAGGTAAACACATGTGTGTGCTCAGGCCTCTAAGAGGGAAGAAAATGACGTAGTAAACTGATTACTTTCTCATCTGGAACACTGCTGTTAAGTAACACATCTAATATTCCAGCTGCCTCCGTATTAATCAGATTAAAGACCCAATCCTCTAATCCCTGTTTACCGATGGCTCTGTTTTTCTGCCGTAATCTGATGCTCTTTTATTCCTCTGGGATTAAAGCGTTCACAGTAGAGTACAGTAATTTGTAGTGTTGTTGTGGACGGAGGGGGCTATGCTGGTACGCAGGTTGTTTTTTATTCCATCACAATAGTTAAACACAGATTGGAACAAACACAAACAGGTGCACTGAAGTAAAGTGCAAACATTTGTGCCAAATTATGAATGCTGTCTAGAGCCAACCCGCCTGGTTTGTCTTTGTTTTACGCTGCTGTTGCTTAGAGCCTTAAAGCTTCGCTCTTCTATCCTTTGTGCTGAGAAATTCAGTGAGACATAAATCATCATCAAGATGTGTTTTAGTATAATTATGAGATCATCTTAGTTTGATGAAACAAATGTGTGTTTGTAAAAAGTCTGCGGAGTGGTCAAGACAGCTGTGAACTTTACATTTCTGTGACCTTAACGTTCAGATTATGTGGCATTGTTTGATGAGAGTGGATGTGGAGCTCACAGTGACCCAGCAGCCACTGCGGATCATGTGAGCAGGCAAAAAACACCACTAAGCTTAGCTGAACGCTGACGTAAACCTTTAACACGTTCGCACCTTTAATAGATAACAAAACAGCAACTAATAACTGTTACATGATGAAGCCTCTGAGTGTTCGGTGCGCTTGTGCGAGACAGGGATCACTTGTCCTTATCAATATGCAGATCCTGACCCTCTCAAGGTTCATTAAAGTCAAGGCGAGGTGGATTTCATCTTCACTCTATGATATTCATTAACTCTGGCTTCCGCATTACAATAAAGACATGAAGATGACACAATAACAGAGCATCATTCACTGCTCGTTCCAGCACACATACACACTTTTTCTTTAACACACACTATAAATAAAACATTATCTGCTACAACCACAATCCTGTGCCGTGATACAGACAGCTAGCTTGGTTATTTACGTGTTGTTTAAACCAGCTATTCATTACCTGATTGCTGGGCAGGTTTCAGATTGGGGTGTAATCTGAAGATTAAGATGAACAAGGTCAACTGTATCATAAACAAATGTATAAAAACAGACTCACAACACGGGCTGGATTTTAGGTCAGCAGCATATTTTGCAGGAAATTTATAAGAATCTTTAAAGTGGATTTAAGCAACATTAGAAGGAAAAAAAACTGGACAATCCGCTTCCCTCTGTTGGAAATCTGTCACGTTACTGGAGCATAAAACCCCGCCGTTAGTGCAACACTTGCTTGGCTGATCTTCCTGATGTGCCGAGTGCTACTCGAGGCTTCAGTGTATCTGTCTGAGCAGAGGTCTTTAACAGCCATGAATGCCAAGCATGGGGGAGGCAGGCCAGGCCAAGCGTAACCACAGCGGCCCAATGTCCTTGGCTCCTTGGCGGCCTTCACCTCACACTCCCTGCACAGTGAATTTTATGGCTAATTTCCGGCAATTTATCCTGGCACTTTCAGAGAAGAGATTCCTGCGGGAATAATGTGCATAATTTGCATAAATCATCCTGATAGAATGCATATCAGCGTGTAACCCCCCCCCTGTCTGATGCTCCAGCATTTACTTTATAATCAAAACTGACTCTTTTCACCAGCGGATGCATAAGAGCCATGAGAAGAGGGTCTTGAGTTTAGTTGAGTAATTACAAAGAAATGAAACACACATCAGATGCAGAAATAGCTTAATCTCCACTTCTGAAGAGCTATAGTTCAGCATAAATCTCACACTGTAAATCGTGTAAACATTATAAATTCAGCGATTTCCTCTAAAATAAGCACTTATCTTTGTCATCTGTGCACTTTGAGATCAAGTTCTCCATCCAACTGTTTCTATATCAGTATTTACCTGTGTTTCTATGAGTGCTGCAGCAGCAAGACATCAACCACAGTTGGGTCCACAGGCCTGTTTGCAAAAGCTCCCTCTGTGTAAGCAACCAATTGTCTGAGTGGAGGAGACGGGGGTCAGTGCAAGACTACCCCCCTTGCTGTGATCTAATCTGACGTACAGTTAGAATGTGCATATTCTTTTAGACTGCCTTCTTTAAAATAGTCAAGCCACAGTAAAGTCCACTTCATGGGTCGAGGTGGTGTGAGACAATAGAGAGAGGAGGTTTCAGAGACAAAAGGCATGTGGCCTGATGGGAATGCAGTAAAGCATGCAAGCTGCAGAAGAGGCAGAGGGTTAACTAATCGGAGCAGACACACAGACAAAACACAGTTGCAGGAAAGAGCGCTGCACTCGTTACATGCACTCCATTTTTTGACTGACGGGAAACGAGAGGGTGTGTGCGCATTTCTGTATTTGTGCGTTTCCGAGAGGAGCCATCATTGAGGTGAACAGTTGTGCTGCCAAACTACCACGTTCTTCCACTGGCCCTCATCCCAGAGTCTCAAGATCTCAGATGGCATCACTGGTGACAACAGGACAGTTGTCCGCTGGGTGGACGTTAATCACAATAATACAGGGCAGGCCAATCACGACTCACTGATCAAGCGCTTAATGACGTGCCTGCCATACCCACTGTAACCAGCCTGCTGCAGAGGGACTCACAAACCAAGACTAGCTCTTTTGTGGGGGGCAGGAGAAGGAGGAGGATGGTGGTTATGAGGGTGGTGCACAGCCATCCAGACAATAATTACTCGATGACTGTGGTCACATTAGGGATCAGTCAAAGCAGATTAATTTCGACTGATAGCATTGGTCCCTCCTAAATGCAGATTTTCCTAATAAGAGTGAAATTGTGTCGCTGTGAGGGTTGTGGACTGCGAGGCCTGCAATAAAGGGGTAACACCAATTACTTATCTGGACTGACAATGCTTTCATCTTGGTATGAATCAGATTGTACATCTGACTGTCAAAGTGAAATTAGTTAGCAAACGTGCTTTTCCAAGTTCTCCGATCTGGTGTGTGTGTTTGTATGCAGAGACCGTATGTACTGGCACAAATGAGGCTGCATGTGTGGTGCGGGTAGGCCTTTCAGTAAATACCCAGAGACCCCAAGAATTACCCAGAGCAGAGAGGACAGCATCTGTTTGTGTGCTTGTGCCGAGCAAACAAGGCAATTTAGAGAACACCAAGGGAGCTGCTAATAAACACAACCTTATTCCCCCTTCTTCCTGCACCTGGCTCTGAATATTGCTGCGCCACAGTAAGGATGTCTATCCGTCTTTGTATGATTGTGTGTGCGTGATGCAATGCCAGAGCCTGACTGACCTGACTAGTTGCAACTGTGTGTGATAGAGGGTGTATGAAAGCACGAGCAAATGTGTGACACATTCATCATTCTACAGTGAGGGGCATGCAGTGCTGCTGGGAAATGGCTAGTCTGTAGCCACATACTGGCATCTTTTGTCTTTATGGTCAAAGCTGTGCCAACATGTCTGCTCTGGATACTTGGCATCGAAGCAGCACTTTACTGTACACAAAGGTGAACAAACACCAGGTTGTCAGATATAGGTAGATGCTAGTGACAATGACCTAAATGCAGTCACTCTTTAAACTACTATAAGCAGAAAAAATGAGATACTAGCATGATGTTAAGTAAAGTGAGTAATATGATGACATTTTTATGCCACAACCTCTGCAACATGTCCTTAGCTTCATTTAAAGTTATGTTTTCCTCGCTAACCCCTGCAACTATAGCAGTAAACATGCTTTAATGAGACCTGCAGTTTTGCTCGCCGCCAGTGACTGTGATATGTAGCCAAAGTGACACACAGTGAAACCATGCATCAGACCAGACACAAAATGGCCGTCTAGTGCCAAACCCCGCCTTGGCTTTCACTTCACATCACACCACAGAGTCTGGCTACGGAGTGAAAGCTTTACAGAGCATTTAGGAGGGAAAAACTCATGGCCTTCTGTTTGCATCTGTCACTAACAGGTAACAGTGACATTCACACTACAGCAGAAGTTTTAAAAATATACCCATAAGCACTTTTCAGAGGCATGTCATGTAGTTTTAGTTTGGTCAAAGTCAGTTAAGGTGCAGAAAAAATTAACAGCAAATCAAGTTTGTCCTTCCAATATGAGCACCTTAAGGTCTCTTCTAGCACCCCTAGACAACAGCTCACACTAACAGCTTTCGAGCCTTCAAGCCAAGAATATTCTAAAATAAGAGAGCAAGTGCAAAAGATTAGTCTGAGTTATTACATTGATTAGATTTCCAGAATGCTAATTAAAAGATGTTAGGACATGGGCCTAGCCAAGGATCAGTGGGTACTAATGAGGACCAATAGTCCCCTGTAATCTGTGCTATAATGAGACTGGTTTAAATGGAAAGTTTGCTGGGAGACAAGAAAGGAGGTAGAGATGGAGAAAACAGTCCTATTCTGTCATTATCACCTGTTTCAGTGACAATTCAAAGGCTCAGCAAATGGACAGGAATAAAAATAAAAATGAGGGAAAATGGAGAAAATTTCAATTATAGAAAAAGGGCGTTTGCACAATAAAAACATTTTATTATTAGATAATTAACAAGGTGGTTAAATGGCTCAAGGTCACACACCTCTTGTCTTAGATTACAATAGACCCATTTTACATGCACAGGGCAATATTATTTAATAGGAAACTATTAAAGATGGTCATTTTATCAGTTTTTTCTTTCAAAAACAAGAAAAAAGAGTCAACATTTACAACAAGCAAGTGTAAAATTGTGAGGTAAAAAGTTCTTATTTATTATTATTATATTATGTTATCATCAGTGCACAGTTTTAGCTTCGTAATTTTAAATAAAACAAACTGGGATGTTGTCTGTAAAAAAAACAAGAAAGCAGGAACTATTAGAATATAGAAACTCACAATTTGCTTTTGTAAGTTTATGATTGCAATTTAAAAAAGACAAAATGAAAAGATGCTGGAAAAACTACTGTTAAATGTCTACTAACCACAAGTCATTTTAGCTCTAACCACCTGTTAGACAATTAACTAAATACAGAAGGAGGGATAGTGGTATGAAAGGGAGAATTAATCTGCAGCCAAAGAAAATGGCAGAATAATACAAAGCAGACGGTTAAGGAGTCAGCTGAAATTAGGGAGGTCGTTACTTATTCGGTAAATGGTCGTTATAAGCAAATGAGTCCTACCGACAGGTGCATCACACTCATTTACAAATGGTAACATATCACTTTAATCAGCCTTGTAATTCATCAGAAATAATGGGTTGCATTGAAAACAAGCTGGTAAATACTTGAAGAGAATATCTCCCTAATGGGCCTCACCTGTCAGGCTGTTTACTGCTTCTGGTTGCATGTTGGAAGTGGTTCAAATAATAATAATTATATTACATGTATGTTCGCACTGCCGTGGACAATTCCCTTCTTTTTCTTTGCTATTAGGTTTGTTAGTTGTATGGACCAAACTGTTTATGGAAAGTCATAATGGAAATGATCAGATTGTGAAGCAGATTCTTCACAGACACGCTCGGGTTTCAGTTTATAAAATATAAGCAGATTATGGAAAAAGGGATTTGTTTAAAACAAAAATTGTGATGATGGAGAGGCTGATGATGCAATGACACAATCAGGAATTTGGTTCAAACTTTGGAGACTATCAGTATAAACTTTATGGGTTTTTAGGACATCTCAGTTACATGTAGACAGATTAGCCAACTCCTGGTGGGATATACTGGCTGAACATTAATTTATTAAGCATATGAAAACACAATAATAAAGTCTTTAAACTTCTTCACTGGCAATGATACATGGCAGCACAAGGCACCGTGTATGTGTGTGTTTAACCAAGCTTGGGGCCTAATATCCAGCCTGCCTTATGGTGCAGAAAAAAATTACAGCAGCAGTATGACAATGCTGATAGGCTATAAAACCATGTCATCTAATACCCCCTCTCACTCCTCCTTCACAGTGGCTGTGTGGTCCACCCACCATTAAGCCAATTCATCACCTCTTAAAAGAAGGCCACGAGACAGATTGAGTCGATGGTTCACCGTCTTTCAGAGGTGGTTACTGCTCTGATGATCATAGACGTGAATGCTGAGGTCATGTAAACAATGATTTTAGAGAAAAGCTGGAGGCAAAACGGCCCTTTGATGAACAGTTAGGCTTGAGCCGGGCGTCTTGTGATCATAAAATAAAACGGGACCACACATGAGGCGCTGATGCAAGATTTTCTATGCCACTTGGAGCTGCTTGTTCGAGATGTCGCTTTTCTTATGACCTCTTGAGAGAGCGCTTGGATTTGCATTTTTGGCCCCTGCTCCTGTAATGAAAAGAAGGAAGAGTGCAGCATATTTCACTGAACCTGTCAAACCCACTCACGCCTCTTTGCAAAGCACTCAGAAACTTCATTCCATCGCCACTCGCTCTCATGGCCTCACTATGGCAAAATTACAAAAACGTAGACTATTTGGAGACATTCCCAAAATAGGAGTTTCCCCTATTTTAAAAATGCAATCTAACCCAAGAGCATCAAACATGTAGTCTACTTGAAAGTTCTTTGGTCTCTTAGCTGCCACTCCAGTTATACATTTATGTAATCACATGCTTGTTAAGGAGATTTCTCCGACTTATTGACAGTGATGCGCGCTGGGGTTTGGTGGATGTGACATCTGGGAAGCACAGTTCTGCAGCACCACCTCGCAAAAGCAATTAGACATCTATATTCCCAGACAGGTCCGGACTTTGTTCAGTGGTTGGAGAGATACACACATATGAATGCTTTTATTAACATGACATGCATGTCCCATAGATGGTCTACAGATGACAATCAAAAGGTCATCACTGAAAGGGAGAGGCAATCGGGGAAATTGTGCTTGATGGTCAAGTCAGACATCGAAATGCATTTTCCAAATGAAATATTTAGGAATATTTAGGAGGATATAGTTCTCCAATGCTACATGTAGGACAGCTAAAATGCTGAGAGCGCTGTAAGGAAGCAGAGCTGGATGGGTAATTAGAAATCAGTCAGTTTCAGTTGGACAAGTCTTATTCTCAAACACACACCAATTATTCCTCATCATTAAATGAATGTCAACTGGCTAAAGTAATTAGTTCAGTCTATTAATTACTATAATCACCCATTATCATGTTGGCCTTCATTTGAACATGTTTCATGGATGTAACGTACCTATGCCGACACGGTTTCCAGGGCGTATTTCAGTCTGAATGAAAATTACGCTGCCATTAAATCATGAAGCTGGCTCTGTTTTATGTGCATTAATGTCAGCGACTGCAATAAAAGGTTTTCTGACACACTAACAAAGTTTCTGCATTAGTCTGAAGCAACAAATATAAACAATTATAAAGAAAAAAAACAGAATATGGTACAATTTTCCAAATCTGGTAATAATTAATTTAATAATTAAGTGTAATAAATTATCTAACCCCTCCCTCACCACATTTACACACACACACACGTAATCTGTCTTCTGCCCTCACTACAAACCCCAAACACACCTTCACACTTGTGACACCAGCTACTTTAATCATAAACACTTGACATTTTAACTGAACGATACACTGCACAGAAATATTTAATGTATTTTGTTCTATAATACTGTATATTTTTAGTTAGTATGCATCTGTAATGACATATATCATATTGGATCATGCTGTCTAAACTTTTTAATGCAAATCTAGTGTAAACTAACAGTCAATGTGTCCCACTTTTTGCTGGTAGTGTGCATTATTTCTGTTCCAAGGAGAGCGAGAGAAACCAAATTCTGATTCTGTGTCCTGCACATAAACAGAATAAACAAAGTTCTCTTGAAGTCCTAAATATGCGTAACAACATAAGTTATGCAATAAAAAAAATTCTATCAAACCTTTAATATGAAAAATAACATGTAAACTTAGAGATTGATGATGAACAAATACATAGTTGTAGCTTTGTAGGATCCTTTATACAAGCTCTTTTTGAGTTGTGATTTAAAAACAAGGCTGGGGCCTGAAGAGGTGGATGCAGTAAACAAGGCGGCCCTGCTCCCAAGCTGTGAAGGTGACACGAGGACGCTACACGCAGAACAAGCCCCTTTGATTAATCACAGGATATTTACTAGCTCAGATCTAATCAAGGACCGCGGGATCACAGGCTACATCATACACGGCCCAGGAATTTACACAGTCCTTTCCTTACATCTATAAACACTGTGTGCACAGGTCGGCCGGCAGTCACACACAAAGGCAGGCGCCCTGAAACAGATCCAAAAGTGATTGTTTTATTTCCGTGGCAACAATATAACCTGCATCCAGATACTCAACACATGTCGTCTGATATAAAACCTTATGGCAGAGGGGAGAAAGAGCCATTTATCTCAAGGTGGTCATTGTAATGGGGATGTGAGCAGTTTACCACTACAGTAAACTACAGCATTATGTGCAGCAGACTGTAATACCAGCCTGTAGCTGTGGGATTGCTACTTCCAGAGGAGGACGTGTAAAATGAGTACTAATCCAAGATTACAAGAGAAAAGGGATTATGTAACTGTGATCACTGACAGCTTATGACTTCTATAATCAATTTGACATTTAGAAGATTGTTTCAGTGAGGAAGGCTTGTAATTAGGGAGAGACAGTTATGTTTTGGGGACAATTTCACAAGATTAAACCAGTTATTTTTCAGCTTTTTCTGAATAACAGTTTCATCTTTGCTCCGTTAGAAAACACACAATGGTTTTAATTTAATACGGTGAATTATAGACACTCATTATAATCCAATTTCCACCTCCCTTAAAAGGAGCTTTAAATGTTATTTGTTTTTCATTTGAACACTGACTCAAATATGAATATGCAAATATAAGAACAGATGTAGAAATGAGTGTGGCTATGTTTTCTTTTGACTATGTGCTACTTGTGCTCAACTTTATAGTTAATTCTTTGTTGTTTTACTTCACTCAAAAACTACTTTAATATGAGGATCCACTCGTTTAGCTTTAAAACTAATTTCAACAACAGTAAATATAAAAATCCATCAAATTGCTGAATCTGAAAAGCAAATAGATGCAGTTGTCATTTTGTGTAAGCGGAAGGGAAAATGCTTATTTCACTACACAGCAGGGAAAAAAAAAAGCTAAATCCATTAAAAACCAGCTGCACTGTGAAATTTCTGTGATGTCATTATTAAGAGCCATTATGTATCAACATTCAATTTGCAAGAAGCTGTAGCATAAACTATATGAAATGGATACAGACATAACCTTTAGTGTGACCTGGGTCCTGTCCTTTGTTATTAGCACTCGAACAGAAAGAGACAGAGGCAGCGGTGGAGGTGCTGCAGCCCTGCCGTGTTTTTGAAGGGACTGAGTGTGGCTTGCACCATTATGTCACCTGGAAAATGTCACTCCACAGGGGGGTGAGCCTCAGTTTGAACAGGTTTAAAGAAAGACACTGATGGAAATGACACACATTTACAAACAAATCTCATGAAAATACACAAAGAAAAGTGAGAATACATTACACTTCTCCCTCATCAATACAAACAAAAAGAGCCTCTGTGCTGGTATTTGGGATAAATTGCTCTTGTGCTTAATTTTAAGTGATCTGAGGTGCTTGAGCAATAGATCACTTAGCACTATTGAGCCAGATTTCTGCCACATGAGTCCTGAACAAATAGTCTATTAGATGAGAGTGTGTTTGTCAGTCTCCCAGATATTTCCTCAGAGCGACGAGTCGCATTAGAAGCCGGGAGGGGGAGTAATTTCTGTGTCACATCCCTTTATCCTGACCTCACTGACAATGCCCAACATGAGAGCATTCTCACTAAAAATTAATCACATTTGCCTTTTTAATGGCATCCCTCCTCTCTCTGCCAAGAATCTACAATCCTCTTCTGGCTATTGTATTAAAAGCAGCTCTGTATTACTTGCGGGTGACCAAAGAATTCAAGGAGTGTATCAATACTTGCATCACCCCTCTGGCCTTCTCTCTCCAGTGTTGACACTTCAGCACTCGGAGCCAGGCCCAACTGGCAGGAGGCCATCCACTATAGAGATAAACACACAGAGATGGGGAGAGTTGTGAATATCTAAAGCTATTGAACACTCAGTTAGTCTGGGATTTTTTAAGTTAAAATCCTCATTTTTAGGTCGGAAGATGTGACACAAAATAGAAAAATGCACTGTGCAGGTATTTTTTATTGCCTGACTAATTTTCTGGTTAGTAGAAATGCTGATGCCAAAGCATTTAGGCATGTGCATGAATATTTTTTTCTGTTTTGAACATATGCAGAATGGTGAGTAATGCCAGTGGAAAAGAGCGAAGCTGACCAAACGGAGCTGGCTGGCTGGGATTTCTTTTAAGAGAAATATTATATAATGAAAATGAAATGAAATAAAAAATACTTCATTGATCCCAGAGGGAAATTCAAATTGTAGTAATTTTGTAAATACAATAAATAGTTAATAAAGGGTTTTCACTGTTCTTGTTAGGATGGTGCCGTCCACACAGGAGTCCATATGATCCGTCATACACTCAGTCAAGCTGTTGATGTCCTCTCCATGAGGACCACAGAGGAAACCCCAGTCTGCTGTCTGGAAGCACCATCTCAGAGCATCCTCAGCATCGTTAGACCAGGTTTTAACAGTCTCTCCAATGA
>JBAMHV010000019.1:11309169-11330740 GCA_037177535.1 Pseudomugil gertrudae
ATACACGCACAGGAACACCCTCACACACACTCACATACCCAGACCCACACTCACCCACATATGCGCACACCCATGCACACCCACCCACACACACATCTGCACACAATAGATCCCGGGGGGCACAATCCCGTACCGGAGTGTACATCTGTGATTTAATCAAAATTTCTCATAACTTTCTTGATTTGGAGGGTTTGTTTGGGCATGTCCACGTTGGAGGAAGCCTCTTATTTTATATAGAATTAGCTGAAAGGATAAGAAATATCCTCTGGCTAATAAAAAATCCAATTAAAGAATTAAACTGTAGAACATGGAAACTGCTGTCAGTGCAAAATATGATCACACAGAAGATCCATCCATCCATTTTCTTAACCGTTTATCCAATTCAGGGTCACAGGTCGTTGGTGCCTATCCCAGCAGTCATTAAGGAGAGAGGTGGGGTACACCCTGGACAGGTAACCTGGGCTAACACAGAGAAACAGACAACCATATTCATCCCTTTGGAGAATTTTAAATAACCAATTAGTTTAACATGCATGTGTTTGGATGATGGGAGGAGAACCCACGCTAACAACAGGAGAACATGCTACAGGCCACAGTGATAAACAACTAACCACCATGCACTCCTGATCACACAGAAGATCCCTTTTTGATTTTTTTTTTTTATCAGGCAGTGATATTTACCATCTAATACCATTTAATACTACACAGACTGTCTTATATGGTCTTAATTTCAGGAAATTTAATTCCAGCATTGACTTTCATCTGAATGAAGCTTATAAATGTTCACAAAGGCTGAAATTCTTTGTAAGGACTGAATGAATTACAGATAAATTATCTAATTAGACAACATCACACTGACTCACTGAGGCCTCATCCTCTCGGTAAGAAAACTGCGCTCTCCTCTCCCACCATCAAATATTCAGACAGACTCGTAATTCCTTGTGAGGGAGATGTCCTGTAAAAATGACTGGAAAACAAAACACTTGTGGTAAAACAAGGTTCTGAGGACATTCTGTCAGATTCTGCTCTTTTTTACAGATTTCATCGCTGAGCTGTTGTGGTGTAAATGCTTTAAAACACTTTGACATAACATGCAGAGTCCAGAGACTCTCTGCATCTGAATAATGAATCTACAGTATGTTCCGAGCAGCTGTCTTCTTCCACGATGCGTTTTAAAGGCTTTTGGCCGCATCTCTTAAACTCTTTTCAAGTCACCTGCATAACTGAAACTAATTCACCTGGTTGTCGTCCTGGCAACAGTTAGGAAGTTATTTATTTTCAAACTAACAAGCTGTGATTGGACAAGGAGATACTAAATCCAGACCATCCTCCATTCTTGCTGCCCCTGCTCATATTTAATTCAAAAGGTTGTGTATTTCTTTAAGATTGCAACATCTGTTTGCTCCCAGTGCCAGCTCCCTCTGTCAGCCACCCTCTGTTCAATAATTCCTGTCCTGACCCATAAGAGCCAGTGACATCACAACAGCAGCCGCTGCTCAAACTTTACTGGAACCAGACACAAAGGGACAGGTTTCCCAATGTAATCAGTCCATTTTACTCATAAATCCAGTTCACTTACTGCACACGGACCAGTTGTTTTGGGCGGCCGAAGACCATTTAACTCTAAATCTTATCAGAGAAGGAACATGGAGAGGGACATCTGAGATTTTTGTCTCAGAGAAACAAAAGCTATTCAAGTTTTTATTATTATCTTGACATTTAAGAAGCAGTAAGTGTTTATATCTGATGAGAAAGTAAATAATACTGTAAATAAAGGTTCTTTGAAGGATATCATATGCTGTAAGGTTAGCTTTTAGATAAAATAATATAATAATAATTTGGCAGTAAAGTTTATTATATTGTAAAGGCTGTTTATTTCCCTTTTAACTGGTGCCACGTTAGGGAGGAGCAGGAGAGTTGAGTGTGCAGGTTGCCCACATGAAAAAATGAGCAAATCTGCAAATTCCCATCAGCTCATTCTGATACTGAAGCTTGTTGGATGTCGTTGATTTGATTGGTCGATTTTAAGTCTGAAGAAACGCAGAATATATTAACAATTTAACACTTTATTCACTTATCTAAAAAGGGCCTGCTATGCCTTTCAAAATGTCACTGCTCACGTTTAAATCAGATGCAACTTTGAGGTATTTTTGTTAAACGTCTTAGTATTCAAGGTAATATTAAGAACATCTTAATAGAATTCTGTTAAAAATGACAAAATGTGTATTTTTTTTAAGGAGCTTATCATTTTTCCTTTATTTCTAAAAATATATTGACAGATTTTTGAGGATACAAAAGCTAAACATTTGTCATCCAGTGTTAAATATTTAGTATGTAAAATGATGTGAAATACACATTGAACTATAGAAAATAGACTATTTTCAGGATTATTGTAGGTTCAAGAGTCAAATTTTAATTGTTAAAACATATTTATGTATAAAGAGCTGAAGTCTGATAATTGAGGGCCACAGTGTGCAAAATGACAAAGCAGATATGGAGGAGAAATTAGGAGAATGAAACAACTTTAACATCAAACACCTGAAAACCACTAAATAAAACAATTTTCTAAACTTTTTTTAATTCAGAGGTGATTCTTAAACTAGTCACTTAAAAATAAATTCAGATTATTATGTTTAGTTTGGGGGCTGCTCAGTGGAGCAGTTGGTTAGCACTGTGGCCTCACAGTAAGAAGGTTGCTGGTTCGAGCCTCGGCTGGGGCAGGGATCCACCTTTCTGTGTGGAGTTTGCATGTTATCCCCGTGTTAGCATGGTTGTGTGTCTGTGTGTGTTGGCCCTGCAATGGACTGGCGACCTGTCCAGGGTGTACCCCGCCTCTTGCCTGTTGTAAGCTGGTATTGGCTCCAGCCCCTCCGCGATCCCGTTCAGGGAATAAGCGGTAGAAAATGGATGGATGTTTAGTTTGTTTGAAAGTACTTCAAAGTTTATTAGTTTGTGTGTCTTAAGTTTTTGAGAGGAAATCCAGAGTACACATGGATACACTGAAACACACAGGTGGGGTTGTTTCTGGGAGGATGCAGAAGGTGACTGTGTCATTCTGAAAAAGAGCATCAGACAGAAGGGTAAGGAGAGGCCTGAGTTTTGTAGAGGAAATGTAGAGATACTCTCGATCAGAGGTGCAAAGTCCTCCAAGATCAAGCATCCTATAACTTTTAAATTAAAACAACCCTTTTCCAAAACAAGCCAATGAACGGCTTGTCACCAGGCCTCTGCAGAGCTGGATGACATGCAGATATGGGAAATACGCCATTTGATTGAGGTGTATTGGAGAAGGGTTGCATCTAAAAGTTGCAGGATGGTTGATCTCGAGGACCGGATTTAGTCACTTCTGCGCTATGTCCATGTGAAAAATATACAGTGCTGTGAAAAAAAAGAAGAAAGAGCAAACGGTAAAAGAGCAAATCTTTATTTGTATAAGGAGACAAATACTGTCAGTTTAAAATATGAGTAAGAAGTCAAATAAAACTTCTTTGTAATGTTTCAGGTCAAAAATTTGAGCGATATAATTCACTCACACAACAGTGATCAGCTTGAGTTGTAATAACATCATAACTCATTTAAAATGTGGAGGAGGTTTTAAATCTAAACTGTGCCAGAGCTCCTAAAGCAGATGGATTTCTTACTCATCTTGCTACTTTTGCCTTGTGAGAACTACCACCTGAAAAAGCCTTTAGGAATAACTTTGACTAACTGTAAGTGTTGACAAATATTAGATGCGATGGAATAAAATCTGCTCAAAGTATATTGCCTCTATATTCTCAGCATGGTCTTTGTTGTCAGAGACACTGAAGGTGGTGGTGTCTTTAACAGATGCTACCCACTGACCTTAGAAACATCACGAAGGGGCCAGATGTTTGGATGAACTCACAACCTTGGGACCAGCTGATGTAGCAGTGATGAAGATGGGTACTGGCAGAGGAAAGTGATCTGGTGGCATCAAAGGTTTCCATTTTCCCCACTTTTTCTGTGCTAGTCTTTACCCCCCAAACTGGGCAATCCTGGAAGGCAGGGGAATATGGAGGATAAAGGAGAAGAAATATGTAAACACAACAGAGAGAAAGAGACAGAGAGAGGACTGGTCAGTGGTGCTGACGGTTGTCACAGATGTTGAGTTCAGCACAAAACTCTGCCAGAAGCCATCATGTCAAAGCTAAGTTAGCCGAATGAACAAGAACAACTCCAGGCCCTGCCACTTTATATCTCATTCAAAATTCAACAGCTGTTTCTTGAACGAATGCAGATGCAAAATAATGATAATAATGCCTACTTACAGCTCCTGCTTAGAAGTAAACAATCCTTCTTGACCACACCCTTTGCACATGGTGTCTCGTTAACTCTCCACTGCTGCAGTTCCTTTAGCAGGTTTTCAGCCGGCATTAGTGATGGCTGAAAACAAGAGTTATTGCACACTGACGATAATATCAGTGAGATAAATATTCTACTGATTTTAAACAGTAAGCAGTATTTAATTTTAGTTTTTAAACACTAACTCAACCAACATGTGAGCTGTACCCGGTTGTCATAAACAAGCAAAGCCTCTTCCTAAAACGTGTCTCCAGTGTTGTGGCCGCTTCGACATCATTTCTCCTCAAATCAAAACCAGCGCGTGTCAATTCTGGCATGAGAAATTCTTAACATTTTGACTTGGTGCATCTTGGCTCCAAGCATCTTCACTCAGCTCAGAGAATGTCTTTGTGCCAAGGCCGCAGCCTGTGGCGGTTTTCCTTGTGACAGATGAGCATGTCAACATGTTTGTGTGTACATGTGTGTGCATGAGTGTGATGAAACAATGGGCCCACTAAGCTGTGAACTGTGCTATTAGCGATTAAATGCCAGGCTATCCAGTAACCCATCTACCAGGAAAATGACCAGATTTTGTAGTTATACACACACCTCAGAAACAAAATAGTCACAGCACCTAATGAACAGACAGATACTGACATGCAGGCGCTGAATTCAAAATGTGTGACTTGTTGACTGTGGCATGCTACTCAGCCTCATATAAATACAATTCCACTTTATAGTGACCCAGAAAGACCCAGGTAAGGGAAATTAACTTTGATAAGTATTAATCTTAACACAGAATAAACCTCTCATACCAATCCACTGCAACAACCAACTACAAACACACACAAGTCAGTTATATGTGAACTTACACTGATTCTGATTACAAAAGTAGAATATTGTGTGAAAGAGTTCCTTAACCTGATATGCTTAAATTGAGAAAACTTAACTCATCTCTTTAATGAAAAGAAGTCTCATCATTTAAGATGTGTAAAATCAGAATAGATCAATAATGTTACCTTATATATTAACACGCCTGTTAAAAATCCCAATAAACACAAACCTCACCTAAAACTCCATAAACTAAATAAATAAAGATGACAAAACGAGAACTGTGACATGTGGATCTAAATCTATCCCTCCTGTCTTCAGGCCTGTTGGCAAAGGGCAGCTCAGCTGTAGCAGACAGATTGTGTGAACAGCAGACTATGAACATCTCTCCACAGGCCATACCAAGGTGTCTAATCCAGGAAACACTGTGAACACACACCCTGTGGGCTCCCACAGTGCACTACATAGCCCAGATCCCAGTATACCACTGCAACAAATCCTCCATCTCAAGTGGCAAGTTTCTCTTTTTCCTAGGATGCAAAATACTGAACTCTTATAAATAAATAAAATAATAATAATAAAAAAAACACAATATAATGCTGGACTGAGATTATTTCCATTGAATGAACTGGTTTGTTTGTGATGAATGAGACAAAAATAGTACACAAATAGGTTTTGCAAACTGAACACAAAGATGTCATAAGTCTTGGAAACTCTTGTGAGATGCGGAGATTCTTTGGCATTCATTTCTAACTCTGCTGACTGATGATTGGTTTGCGCAAAAGCAATGTAAAAAATATTCCAATTGTAATAAATGTATTGATAATTCATTTACACATTTCAGGACTTTACCTGAAGAAATGTTGCCAGCTTGCTGAGGAGTGTGTCTGCTCTCCAGCACCTGTCATAACGGCTGAGTGTCACCCACATCACAGGGTGTTGCGAAATGACAGCTCCCAATGTCTGCAAAGATAAAGCCTCGGGAGGGAAAACAGGACAGATCTAAATTTCATACTCCCAAGTATATCAAAGTGACTCCCGTCAGCATTGCATCAAAGCAGAGAAACAGGAACTGTTCACTTTTACAGCTGGGAGTGGGACCGTAGAGGGGCTTTCTGGAGAAACAGGCTGGAAAGGTGAGTGTTATAAATTACACCGGGCGCCTTACAGGAAAAATGATGACAATAAAAAGCACCTTGGCAAGCGTTACCATTTGGATTTATGACAGTGGAGTGAAAACTGCACTTTGATAGAGGGTGAAGCTGAAGTGAGACGTGTGAGACAAAGCGCGGCAACGTCCACGTGAAGCTCCACTAACACTGAGTCTCCTGGTAGCAGTGCTTGTCTGCATGGTGCAACGCTGTGGTAACACCTGCGATTTCATCTCGCATGTTTTCAGGAAATCCACTTTCCTCATATTCTCTCTCTGGACACAGGTGCTGGTCAAATTAACACGTCTATATAAGTAAATAAGCAACTTGAACAAAAATGGCAACGGCCACAACGTGTGACCGGTGCCAATTTTAATATATAAGAAAGGTTAGCCATTTTGGTGGAGGAGAAAACAAGTGCAGGAACAAAAACAGGATCAGAGCTCAACATAAAACAACATTGACAGTTACCATGGGGCAAGCCTTTTTACCTAAGCAGCCTGAATAACAAGTGAGTGTCTTTGCTTGTATAGGCCTACAGTGCTGCAAGATACAGGCATACAACTAGTGCAGAGATGACAAATATAAGAGACTTAAGGCTAAAAGAAAACCAAGGCAACCAAAATCTGTTTTTGTCCCAGGGCCAAGCCCTGCAAAGCACTGTGGGCCACTTCTGATTTCTGCACTAGCTGGTGTAACGCAACCAGCCATGCATTAGCATTGGCCCTCCAGTTAGAGCAGGCTCTTAGGATCCTGTCACCCGAACTTATCATACACTCTCACACACATACAAACACAAGTGAACATGTAAAAGTAGCATGCTTGCTGCAGCACATTTGGTTTCCAGAGCACAGATTTCTTACACTCCCTTATATCTGAGATGCACAAACTCTTATGCTTCTCGTACGCACAAAGGCGTTTACTCTAACCACTGATATCTTTGCAAAAATCTGCACCAGTATCACTTTCACTTGCATCTGGAAATCTATCTGAATAAAAAAAAAGCTACACAGAATCTCCCTGCTACAGCTGGGGCATCTCCCTTAACACTCAGATGGGGTCCAAGCTAGCATACAAAGTTCAACAACTGTGAAGAAGGAACTATTAAGGAGGACACACAAAGCAATGACCTTGACTGACAAGTGTTCTTCATTCTGGCCATAAACAGCAGTGGGGCCTGATAAGTGTTCATCGGTGCGGGGAGTAATGACCTATCCGTCAGCAGTGGTTGGGCCGTGTGAGGTAGTATAAATGAACATACATAATGTACAGCAATAATACCAGCACGATCGCAGTCTAATGTATTATCATTATTCTCAGGAACCGGGATTTCTCTTCCCTCTCCTCTAACCCCACACAGTGTGCCTCAACAAGGCGGGTAAATGCCTTCCGGCCACGATAATTTCATTCTAATCTTTGTTCCATATTATAATTTTCATGGTCAGAAATTCACCAGGAAGCAACAGCACATTTCTATCAAGGGCTAAACAGAACACAAGCCCATAACTGGGGGTTTTATGTGACTGCTCGATCCCAGTGCACCAGTCAATTCATGATAAGAATGGAGAAAGCTGTAAATTTATGTATGAAAGCTCATCTCAAACAACATCATTATGTTCCCAACTAGCTCCTGATAGTGAAGCTCGGTGTGCTTAAGGAGGATATCTGAAATTTCAGTAATACAAACATTAAACATGATCAGATTTTCATACTAAATTAAATTAAGCTGCGCACATTCATATCAAGAGTGACCTATAAACACAAATTTAAACACCTTACTCCCTGAATGTAGTTATTTAAAGTTTAGATGTCTGATCAAAAAAAAGGAAAAGAATATATTAATAATATCAGTTTTTACAGGTGTTTTGGTGTTTCATACAAAAACATTTAATGTTATAGAAATATAGTTGTGTACAGAGCACACAGGCCTATTTTAGACTAGCCGATTGGTTCAACCTGTAACTTCATAATCTGAATGTGTTAGTTTTGGGAGCTCTTGGGGGGCTTCCAGAGTTTGATATTTACTGAACAAACATGGCATTGATTGCTGTAGCACTTATAATTGAGCTGATGGACTACTATACGGCTCGTCAAGAGAAAAGGACAATGTTGATTTATATTTGGAAAACGGTCTTGCAGGAAAAGAATGCTTTGCTCTTTTGCTTTGTGGTTGAATATTGTAAGATATTCATTTCCTAACATCCTATACTTTCCAGTGTTTTATGCATTAAATATAAACTTCCTAAAAACATCAAGTGATGCTTATTTAGTTTTGTCCCTGTACTCGCTCTGCTGTGAGTTATCGTGCAACGGCATTAATTAACAGGAATTTCTGAAGCCTCCCACACACATATTGCATCAAAGTCACAGCCAGTGTCCTTGTCCAAAACTCATCTCCAAGCTAAAGAGAAAAGAATATACAGTGCTACTATGCAACACACAAGACACTGCATACCATCAAACTTTTTTTAATATATAAAAGTGCATTTTCATTTATATATTCATGGTGGGGTACAAGTACAGACAAATTAGCATTGTGCATGTTGTGGTTATGTGGATATAAAGTGGTTACTTTATATCAATACAGCAATAATTAGGATTTTTCTCCTTGATTTTCAGTCTAAAGCATTTTAAATATTGCATGGATTACCATCTCTTCTCTCTGTGGTATCCCTACAGAGCGGAGGAAAAAATGAAGGATGCCTCCAAAGCTCAGAGACAGTAATCTCTCCCATGGAGGTCAAATCTAACATGGCAGGTTAGTGTCCGTGGAGATTGACAGCCTGGGGAAATACTGCTGCCAGGCACCCACAATGCACAGTGACAGTGAACACCTCCCAGGAAAAAGGCTGGTTACCAAGCCTTATAGAGAGACTGTCAGAGGGCGCTTGTTGTCAGAGCTACTGCCAACTCCACACTGACAGACTCTGTCAACCTATCGCTATCATATTGAAACCATCTCAATCATGTAAACACCCATGTGTCTTACAAGTGTACAAACTCTAAAATGTGCACATCTTCATCAGAAGTGTTTTTCCTGCATAAAAAACTAAAGACTTTATATGATAAAAGCTAGAAATCAAAACCTTCACAATGTTTCAATGAACTGTTTAGAATTTTATTGTGATATATTTATGTAAAAAAAAAAAAATCAGACATAAATGACAAAAATTATAAAAAATATGTTAAACATATATATTTCTTTCTTCACAAATAAAAGGTAGCTAATTTTCTCAGTTATACATCCATATAATTACATTAATTGTTAAAAATAAATAGACTTTATAAAATTAAATTGTATTTTACTTGTTTGTGGATAACGTCTACAATTGATAAAATTGATAATCAGCTATAGCCAGATGATTATCTGAAAATATAACATAATATTGCATTGCATAATATTAATTGTTAACTGATTTGTGTTTATTCAATGTGGGATATAATGTGATTTGAAATCAAGCAAACAAACAAATCAAAATCCATTTACCCATCAGACTAAAAGAAATAATTTATTTGACATGATGCTGCTGCAAAAAGACCCATGCTTAAACTTTAATATGTTGTTTACTGTAATGTAGAGTACAAAAATGCAGTACAGCAGACCACTAATTGCATGAAATATGTTATCTTACAGGCTTGTGCTGTCTGCCTTTCATAAACAAAGGCTGACAGATCATGCCCTCAACCAGTGACCCTGCTGTGAGCATATGCACTAATGCAAGGTCACACTGGAGACTGGCCACATGAGGAGAAAACAGCCATCCAATTTGCCTTGTGAACCCAGCAGACAACAAACTCCTGATGTAGTCATCATGTCCCACGATAAAATGTCAGTGTGTTAAACAGGACCCTTTTTCATTAGCAGCTCTAATAAATGGCACTTGTACTGAACAGAGGATTCCCTTTATGTCTGCGACAGGGAAAAAAAATATAAGCAGCTATCACTGCCAAAAATCTGTTCCACACTCAGTGTCAAGGAGGCTTTGTTGGCTCCCACAGTGCTCAGCTGTGTGCAAAAGCATGGCAGCCCCTGATTTTCATCATGACAGGTGGCCATCTTTAAATCTGAGATTTACATATAATACCACTTATAACCCACAGTGGCTGGCATACAGCTAGGCCCTTAAGTATTTGGACAGTTTTATAGTTCTGTGATTGCGTATAATAACCACAGATTTGAAATAAAATGTTACTAATGTGCAGACCTCCTCCTTTAAATCAAGCGGGTTAAGTACAATAATCACTCCTGTTTGAATAAGATGTTCTCACGTTGCATTCAGGATTATTTGTTTTGCTTTTTGTGACATGACATCTAAATGCATTTAGCAGCACGTCTATAATGAGAATATAACTGTATTTTTATGTTTTTAGATGATTTTTATCAAACTAATCTAGACTTTCTGTTCATGAACATCACCAGTTTGCCTTTAAAGTAAACAATTTGTTCTTATATTCACTCAGGTATTTGATTGTTGGCTTTCTGTTTTTTATTTAATGGGTTTTTCTTTACTTTGATATGCATTCACGTGGTCTTCAGTGCTCTTCTGGGCAATCTGGTGTCTCTGTTTGGTTGTCAGTGCTTTACGAATGCACCATTTTGTTGATTTAGATCCTAATTTCTGCTATCTTTATCAGGTTTGTTGAGCTTTTTCTGCTTGACTTACAGACACCCTTCACATATTGAAGTTATATTTATTCAGTATATTGTATGTCACTGTGTTAGGGTCCTGATACTGAAGCAACTTAATGTGCTTTATGTTGCAACAGCTGTAAAAGCTAAAGATCTCTCACTGGTTGAATCAAAACAATGGGTGTACGATTTGTAGTTGATATGCTGTTAAAAGGGGTTACAGAGGTTGTGAAAGGGGTTATGGGTAGTGGAGGTTGGCCAGACATACATACAGACCTAAAGCCTGACGTCGTCCCCTACCATCCTCTGCTTGCCCTTTGTCATGCATCCTCACCTCCAGAGCTGTCACTGGCTTGTCAGAACCAATCACAGGATGCCATGCTGTCTGCCACCCATGCACCAGTTTGGACAAGATGACATCAAATATCTGGTTCTATGTGTCAAGGACCATATGAAAACAGATGTCTTCATTACGGCTTCATCCCATACTTTAGAAATACTGCACATATGCTGACCTTTTCATTTATTAGGGGCTAAAGACATATCTTGATGTTTTTCCATTCATCTGTCATTCATTCTATATCGGGTTTAGCTAAAACGTGCCTAAAAATCTTAAAAGGCTTAGGGAAGCAGTTGCTTTGCCCTAATCATAACTCATCCTCTTTTCTTTGTTTTGTATAGTGACATAGATGTGCAGAATGCAATAAACAGCAAACTAAAATCCAGTCATGGCCCACTCATGGTGCGATAAAACAGTGACATGCCCAAGCCTAGTGTTATGAATATATAAGGCCCTCTGAGATGCGGCATGACAAAAGTAACTTTATTGAATGGGACAGATCGCTGCTTGTCTGACTGACTTAATCTGTTTGATTGAGCAACGGGACGCCTTCGGCCTCACAAGTCCTTCAAAGGCCGCAGATTCTGCAAGTGTGAAAAAAGAGGGAGGGGAAAAAAAGACAAGAGAAAAATCCCCTCACACCCTTTCCTCTCCAGAAGCCATCCACACAGACCATATAGCAGCGTTTAGAAGGTTTATTTATCAGCTTTATTCATTGCCCTACCACCCCAGCCCATCCGGGTCATCAGCTTCTGACAAAGACTGCAAGTCTGGAGAATCTGTCAACTGTCAGAGTTATTGGTTAGGAGCAGAAATCTGGGCGGTCGATGAGGTCTGATTGAGGAGAATCTGTGAGGAGCAATAAAAAGCAGAGTATGAAGAATCTGTCCCTAACAATAACACTGCTGCAGCGGCTTCTTCTAGACCAAAAAGCATGAACCATTACAGAGCCATACATTCATTTGCTCATGCTTCACGATCTTATTATGGAGATCTAACTTTCTACCCCACCCCCTTTTTTTCACCAGGCTGTCCAAACACAAAGCAGACGTCAGCGATCATTGTGCTTGATCTGAATTTTATTTAGAGCTCCATATGCTTCTCCAGCTTATTCTCAAAGGCCGGTGTTGATGCTTGGCCTCTCTTGGCCCTGTTAAGCTTTAAAAGAGAGGCCTTTCTGTCACCACACTGCCTGTTGTCAAGCACTTCAAGTTACCAGACAAAAGTGTGGGATCATGAATGAGTGCCTGGCAGTCTATTGAAGGTTTCAACACGGCTGAGGAATCTGCACCTGATGCAATTCAACCATAAACAGAGAGAAAAAGGGGGGGTTAACTTTGTTTCAGAGTTTTTTATTCAACGGCAGGTGTATTTAGTCATTTTTAAGCACCTGGTTTAGTGAATCCAAATATCTCTACAAAGAAAGGAGTCATCAGTTTTATGGCAATGGCATGGATTTGCTTACTGTCTTACTTTAATATATCAAAAGCAGCTAAATACCCAAGCAGATCTCCTGGTAGCTTTGAGGCTGAATTCACTGCACGAGATCACAGAGGAGCTGCATGAAACTCCAAATACTCCAAACCTCACAGTGGGTAGAAGACAGAATAACTCATTTTCTATTTGCTACTCTGAACACAGATTTCTCTTCAAAATACCCAAAGCGAAGTCTCTCAGTCTCCAGGTCCCCCCTTAGTGACAATTTGTCCACATCAGAGAGCCGTCATGCCTAACAAGATCTGACTTGTGACACACAGATGGGGAGGGGCTGGACACGGGCAGTGCTAGCGCTGGGTGCCTGCCTGCCCCGGGGCTACAGAAAAACGCCATGCTCAGACTGCTGTGTGAGAGAACACAACTGCTTCCTGCTAAACTCTGCTTTACCACCATAAGCTCTACCAGCCCACAGCGTGCATCACCAGGCCACTGCAAATCAACGAGCTTCAATAAGAAAACTAAATGCATTTGTGTACATTGTGCAGGGATCAAGCATGTACTATCCTCCAGGTTTATTGTGAAGGATGACTCATGTGGCCATACCAGCTTTTCTCTCATCCCTGTAGATCATTGCATATGATCTCACAAAAGTATGAATACCCTATAATGAAGGCTTAAGGCTCTGTAAACTCAAGGATGATACATGTGAATTGAGGCAGAGTTGCTCCTCTGTTTTATCTTAACAGATAATACAAATACTGATCATCACATTTACTGGTGTCTCATTTGTGGAATTAACAACAATTAGTTATATTTTTGACCAGGTCCTACCATCTATTTCAGGGTTTTTACTGATTGTGTCTCTCCACTTGTCTTTACTTTGTGGTCTTTCTTTAATTTGTCACCAATCTTTATGCTGATCTAATGTCAGGTTACATAAGACACAGACACACTGCACAATGTTTACTCCCCCCACACAGATTAATCCTGTATACTTAAAAATCACAGCCTCTCTGTTCCGGTCAAGTGCTTCAGCAAGGCCTATATATGCAATTAGGTCATGCTGGCCACACAACGGGGATAACAGTCACTGTCAATTTTAAGTAAAAGTTCAATCCTATCAGGGTGGAAGGGAAGCATTGCTTGGGAGCTTCATCTTTTTAAAGCACATATTGTTTAAAAGTGGAGCCATGACATCAAGTATGTTCTTCAATAAACTGCATTTACTCAGTGATTGGGCCTTAATTTGTGTTTATGTCATTATGTTTATGTATGTTAGGCCATACGCAATGCATCTTCATATCAAACCATGTCATTTTATTTTTCACAATCCCGGATATGCATTTATGCTCCATCTTTCCTCATACTGCTCTTATACATTTCTTATAGGTTGAGTTTTTTTTCTCACAGGTGAAGCGCTAAGGGTTGTGGATGGACTGTGAACTGGGTGATTGTTAGTTTTAAGCAACACATAAAAGAACAATAGCTTTGTATCAAATACAACATTTTAAATACTGCTACAACTACAAGAAGAAATGAAAGTGAAAGTCTTTTGGTTGAATTTTTTCTTGTCCTTATACTTGTATATGTCTTTTTTTTGTCTTTTCGTGCTTCCACTCTCTCCTGCAGTATCTTCAGCTCTGCTGGTTGCTCTCACCTCTCTCTCCTGGCCCTCTGGCCCTCATTCTTGGCTTTGGCTCATGACAACCTCACCCACTGAGCTACACATTGGCCGGCACACAATGCCCAAGATCCCCATCCGCCAACAGAATGCACACACTGGCCATACACCTTTTCTTCTTTGTAATTTTCCCACCACATCTACTTATTTTTTCCTTTCCCAGTCATTCATTCTCTTTGTTTAATTTCCTAAAGCTCTCTCCAAGTCCATATTCCTGCTCTGACTGTGTCTTTCTGGCAGCTTGGTGGTGACTGGTGGGGCAACAACAGAAACCATCTCCCGCCTTGTTCCGTAGCAGGGCAGCATGCGCGAGACAAGCCAGAGCTCACAAAGCCGCTGCCGAGCGAAACAAAGGTTGTGTGCTCCATCATTCAAACCGGGGCCACTCCGACAGCTGCCTCCGCCACGCTCACACTGACAAACGGCCAGAAAAACAGATGGTTTGTGCATTCATGACCAGTTTAGTGGAAGCCCAGGAGTCACCCCCATTCAAGGGGAGGGTTTTTGTCAGCTATTCCATGATAAAGCTTCTCAGTCTGGTAGAAAATTAGAAATGCATTTTAAAATTGTCCCTTAATTATTGAGGTCATCCCAGCCCCATGGAGGAAAGAGGAAAAGGCTGCAGCTCTGGCTCGTGACACATGACTGATCTGAAAAGATGGGCTGCCTCATTTCACTTTTTAAATCTTGCCAACACATTAACATACATTTGTCAGTTGCTTCTGAAAAGCAGATGCATTGAATTTTGGAAGCCAATAATCCTCCAAGGAGGGAAAGTTCATCATCTCAGCATCTGATCAATATTGGCATTGAAATTGTAAATGACACTGAAAAAGTCGCTGAATGAAGATACTCTATGGATATTACATTGACTGTATTAAACAATTTGTGCACTCAACTTGCATCTGGAATAGTTTATTACGTGCTTTTTGTTATTTTTCCCTAACTTGGACTTTCTCATCTCGTGTCACATCAACTTTAGACAAATGTGCAACATAATCGATAGCAGAGGGGTGCGAGTCATCTCCGCTGCTTTCACAAACAAGGGCTCAGGAAAAATTAACACTAGACTCTGTTTTCCGTCTGGGTAAATAAATCTTTCTCTGTTCTAAAAGCTTTTCTCTGAAGTTACAAATTCAGACTGATATTTGCAGTTTCAGTCCCTTGAGAACGTCTTTCAAACTCCACCAAGACAAATCAAAAGAAACAAAATGGTTATAATATGGAATTTTACGAGTGTTTTTTATTCACTTTTGTTTTTTAACTTGATTTAATCAGGCATAAACAGGTATAAGAAATTAAATCAACCACAATAATAGTGTCTGTCATGTAATTAAAAAGAGCTTAACAATTGCTTTGAAGCAGTGAGGCGTGAACCATACTGGGCTTCTGCGCATCATCATCAAGCTGTTGGCAACACGTCCCAAAAAGTCATTTCCAATTGTAAGAGAAAACATTCACCGTGTTGCACTGTATCATACACAGCGCCATTTACACAAATTAGCTGAAATGCCACCAAAAGTGACACTGACGAAACTTAGTTTGTTTGTTCCTCCATATTAAATTTAGTTGCACATCTCTCAGCGCTCAGAGACAGGGCCTAACGGCGCAGGGAAAACGGCTGAGCAGATATGAATTAAAGATAATGCCAAGCCACCGCACGTCTGTCCCTGCCTGGAAACCATCTGGACGTTCAATATTACATCCTTGTCTACACTTTTCACACTGATCGGGATCACAGTTTTATGACATGCCTTCATGATGCATCACACCCAGATGTGGTTGCTGACTGAACACATTTGTTTACTTATCACTCAGTAGTCATGCTATGGTCTTAAAAAGTTGTATGAGAAGTTATAGCTTCAGTGATTCACCTTTTTAACACATGCACACACATAAAAACACATAATTATCTGACAAATATTATCAGCATAACCTTGTTGAGACATTTAAAACTAAACATGTGTTTACAGAAAAGGAATAAATCAAGATGCTGTTAATAATCCTTAACTGTGAGACAACAATGCTGTTTTTAAAATATGATTATAACAGTTTGATGTTACCAACTACTCAAGTGACCACAAGCATATCTTAACCAATTTGTGATCTAACGTGTTGTGATCATATTAATAATCATGGAGGCCCAGCATCATCGCACTAGACTGGTAGAGTCAAATTAACATAATCATTGTCATCATTAGCATAATTTCTGTGCTAGTTTGTCTGTATTACTTACTGTAATGTATAGAACAACAGAGACACCCAACAGCATGTTACACACTGCAGATAATAGAAACCGCACACTCCTTCTGACCTGTAAGAGCCCCACATGACTTGCAGAATATAAACAAGGATGCACATGACACCTTCGTATAAACCCACACAACTTCACACTCATGAGGTTGATGGCACCCCAACAGCTTGTGCTTTGTTTCCATTTAAGCACTGCCCTCCACTGACAGCCCAAGGAAGTGCAAACAGTCAGCACAGAACAAATATACTATCAGTCATTACATTTTCCAAAGCACAGAGGCCTTTCAGACTAATTTAATTGCTCGAGCATAGAGGTAGGTGGATGAGAAGACCCCTCCCCATTACAGCTCCCCCATTCAGTGCCATTTTGTTGTTGGACTGCACCCCTTTGGCACCAGACAGGAATCACTTCCTCAGAACATGATGTGGGAGGTGTTCAAAGATAGACACTGACAGAAATCCACTGACGTTGCCAAAAGCGCTGGCATTACAATGACACAAGCGATGACTCTCAGATGGACGCGATGTGGTCAAAAAAATGTGACAAATGAGGGAATTTGGACAAAAATGTAGAGTTGTGAGTAAAAATAACTGTAATCTAGAGGTGTGTATAAGCAACTTGGAAAATAAGTCACAGTATGTTGCTATGAAACAAACAAATTTATCATTCAACAGTGAAAAAAATACATATATGCCGCCAGCTTAGCTTTTTGGTTAGGTTTTTATTTGTGTTGTTGTCATTTTAAGCTCAACCATCTGGTTACTTGACGACACTCAAAGTTGTTTTCCGACCAAAAAAAGATTAATTTTCTTTCTTTTTTTCAAAAAATGCACAAACTGGTCTTCAGTACAGAAAATAATTAAACTCAGCAGTCTAATCAGCATTCATGAGCAGCATCAGTGCAAAGTATGATATACAGTACAATCATTGTCAAGGTGATTTGTCACTGCTCACCATGGCCATCTTTTTCACAAACATTTAAACACACACACACACACACACACACAGCTGCTGTTTGCCCATCTCTCCCAAATTAATACTCGCAAGTTAAACCATGACCTGCAGAAGGCAGCCCCGACCTGTCATACTAGAGACTCTCGCTGGATCCACCCACTGAGCCCCGCTCCCACCCACTTTCTCGCTCTACCAACCTCAAGACTGAACAAGGACAAGAGCCTTACAAAATGCATTCAGGAGTCACTGAAACTGCATTTTATAGTAAATAGAAACACACAAAAGTAATAAAAACTAATAATTTTGTCACATCAGGAGACAAAAAATGATTAGAGAATGAATTGAATCAGATTGTTTATTTCATATTAACATCACTAATCCTGGCTGCTTTTTTTGGATTGCATGGTCTGTTCATCGTGCCGTGCTGATACAAAGGATCGAACAGTAGCAGGACCGCAGAAAACGAGGAGACTCAAGGCCAGAGAGACAATAATGATCCTCGTCTATATGGTCACCAAATGGCTGCTGCTTGGTTAGCTGTGAGCTCCATTTTGGGACCTTTGGTTCCCACATTTAATTAAAAATCCATTATCACCTCTCAGCAATGTGAGCAGCACTTCAGCCCATACTATTCTGATCTGCATTCCTGATTGGTCTTAAATGGCTAAATGGCTCTTTCACGTAATCACTCTTCCAGTTTCCTAAAAGGAAAAGTTAACGTGTTGCAAGTGGTTCTGAGTCTTTAATACAAAAAAAACACCCACCTGTCCCCAAAACACCGCAGCACTTTAAAAGTACTCAAAGTTATAACCGACTAATCGGACACATGAGCTTTTACGGCACACTCTGTGGCAGAACTTGTAGCAGGCAAACTGTTGTTTGGGTGGTAAATTAATATTCAAAAGTTGATGCTGCCAAAGCACCTTGAGCAGATGCCTACTGGCACTCACTGATGGCCTTAGTGTGAGGATGCAGAAAGAGAAAATGGCTGACAAGAAAGCAAACAGGAGATTAAACAAACAACGAAACAGAAAAAAAAAAAGATTTAAAAAACAAACAGCTTCATCTAAAGTATGAGGAACAATGAAAAAGATGAAGTCCCCTTCACATCCCAGCTCCCCCCTCTTTCATTGTTACCTCGCAGAGTGCGGCCAGGCCTCAGCTCCCCTGGCAGAAACTAAGTGGCTTGCTGGCATATGGTGTCGCCTCCATTTGAGTGCTAAAAGCTGGATATTGTTTTTGTGGAGCAGATGTTGGCGGGCATGGCAAAAGCCACAGCTGACTAGGCTACGCAGCTGGGAACGGTGTGTGTGACCCACATACAGGGGGAGCAGTAGTCAACTGAGAGCCACAATCTTAATGGAGAATGGCAAAACATAATATGGAGTTTGCTCCTCTATTGTCTTTACAAGCATGAAGTCAACAATGAAGTCGGTTTTGGTTGTTTTTAACTTACATTCAATTGCTTTTCCTGTGTCATAATGACTCAAGAGATGGCAGGAATGCCTTCCATGAGGCTTAATGGTGTCAACACTCTTAATTAATTATAATTAGAATGACCTGGTGATAAATGGACTTGATTTTAATCTAATATCTCATGATGATACAGTAAATACCCTCAAAATGTGTCAGAAAGAAGCCTCGGTTAGAGCAGCTGCAGTTACTGATCAGCCTTACAGATTGATGAGGTTTTATTTCTGTGACCTCTTTAATTAGAACAGGTTTACCCTAATCACAGCATGATGGAAAACAACCTCATATCTCTGTGTGCCCCTAAAAACACCAAGAACCATCATGTTTTAGGTTGGAATTAAACGAGCTTTCGTGCCAAGATTTGAGCTAATGGAAACGGAATGAGGACACTTAAGAGTCCTGACCAATTTTCCTAAACCCAGAAGTGTCCCGACGCCAAAAGCGGACAAATGAAGATTATGCTGAGATTATAATAAGGATGCCAAAGCCATTATCCAGTCTACTTTGACAAATGTTGTGCCTCTCTGTGAGCAGATGGGACCTAGAGTTTGGGTGTGGAAATAGGCAGAGTATCCTTCACCCAGTTGGCTAGCAAACACTTGGATAAACAGCAAGTCGAGGCTCTGTCAAGAATCCTCAACATTACACACAATTTTGCACTCAAATTTTGTTTATTTTTCTCTGTTTGGTTAAAACTGACCCGCTAGTACAACAAATAAGACTAGAATATAATCAAGAGGGTTTTTTTTAAATATTTGATTCAAATGATCTCTCCAAACAATTTAAATTAAATAAATTACACTTGTGCATTAAAAAGACATCAACATCCTCCTGCACTCAGCACCAGCCTATAGCCTCGTGTTTGGCACTTTGGCCTCAGCTACTTAGTAATGAGAGTGTTAAATGCCATATGTTGTGGGCTGAAGCTAAACAAACTGACCAGAGGCTGCTACAATGGTTTTTTCCCTTGTGAGAAAGGATTAGAATGACCTGTCACTCAGCAGGGTCATGCAGAGCAGGGGCACTACTTAAAAAGTCATTTAGAGAATTAAGTCTCCCAGTTGGCCTGCGAACTGGAAGAAAAAAAACACTCAAGAAGGAAATAAAAACACTAATAAATACTCAGTAAAGCCTTGAGGCATCCACTGTTTACCTGTCTTCTCCTAAGCATTTTGTTATGAAGTTCTTATTCTGCAAGGCTTCTGAGTGTAATTAACACAAAATTCCTTGACTACAGATTGATTAAATGCCTCCCATCAGAGGGAAAAGTTTAATCCAGTCCAGAATATTTACTACAACAGGTTTTAAATGCATTTATTAGGTGGCTGCTGCTAAATGAAACAAATCCCCTCATACTAAACATAAAGCTTTTCTCAGTAATAATGCAAATATCCTGTTTTAGGTCCCTCGCTAAGCAGGTTGGGACTGGCAGTAATGTGCAATGGTTAATAAATAAAAGGTTTCACACTGCATTATGCAGGTTATCGGCTGTAATCATCACAAAATGTCTTGTGAATTCCTTTTTCATTTACCGTCTGATTAGCAGTTATGTCCAAGATCTGAAGTACGATGCATTTTACTATACACTGTTTTATTTTCTACTGGTCAGGGTCTTCAGATATTGGGGTGAAACAATCAAATTTTGTATTATATATATATACTGTATATATATACAGATAAGATGAGTCATGGAAATATAGCAAAGTTTAATAATTACGCCATAAAATTCAGAAAACACAGAAATTCAAGCAGGTTTCAGAGATACATCCAGGTTACTGCACAATGTTAATGCTGTCGCTCTGCCCAGCACGCTGGCAGGTCAGACTGAATGGTACCATTTTGACAGAAGTTATGAATACAGATCAGACCTCATAACTGACAGGTATTACTGGTGTATGCTCAGGGCTTCTGAGCCCGAGGCAATGACTTAAAAGGACGATATAGAGAGCTGCTGCTACTCAATAGCTGCTGAGTGGTACAGTCCTTTTAATATACTCTGAAATTTTATTCTAATCATTTTTCAAATCTGTCTGCAATTTTAGCCTATAAGACAAATATTATTATCTGTATATGGACAAATTAAAATACAAAAAGTCACAGACAAACATTTAGAGTGGAAAAAATGCTGTGGATATGATTTCCATGTCAATAAAATGTAATAAGTACAAAGGTAAGGCAAGTTTATTTGTATAGCACCTTTCATGTACAGGACAATTTAAAGTGCTTTACATTGAAACAGTAAAAGCATCACAGATGTAAAGAAGAATAAAAACAATAAATCACAATAAAATTATAAATTAAATAAAAGTCATTAAAAGCAGATCATATAAAGTTACCATGTAGATATCATTCATAGGCGCATGAAAAAAAGAAATGTTTTCAACCAGGTTTAAAACGTTTCTGGTGAAAGTTTAATCTCCACCAGCAGTTTGTTCCACATATTTGCAGCATAACAGCTAAATGCTGCTTCTCCATGTTTAGTCTGGACTCTGGTCTGGTTACTGGTCTGGTTACTGGT